>ONZA01011567.1:26261-38397 GCA_900322205.1 Kewa caespitosa | reverse complement strand
GGGGGGGGGGGGGGGGGGGGGGGGGTTGGATGTATGCGTGCAGCCTTAGTGCCATGCCCAAGTGGAAAAGTCACAAAGAGGCTGTTTCATTAGACCTTTGATGTGGAAGTGACGAGTTCATGCAAAATGGAAAGTGCGAACAGTTTGATGAGCTGTTTTGATGTAGTAAGCCATAGTCTGAAACCAAAGAATGGTACCACATATTCCTGTTTAGCTCCACATGAAACGGTGGATGGTTAAGATGATAATTTTGTTGTTGGAATATTAATATTGTGTATCAGTTTGGGAACTTTTGATAACAAGTTAGTGTGGAAGATGGGGCTTGACCACTATAATGGAACTGCAAGCTCAGTCATGTGATTAATTGACTTTGTTTCTTGGATGACGGTGTTTAGGATCTGTTGTGTTGTGGATGAATTTTGTAAGTAATTTGTGTTGTTTAGATGTGACTTATGGATCAAACAGTTCCTGGGGCATTGGTGATTTGTTGTTAGGATCGTTACTTAGATTCAGCATTTCCAACCCAAAGTATGTGTTATTGTCCTTCAGCAGGCAGATGAATAGGACACCTTAGAAGTGCAAATTCGACCTGAAAACAACTGAAACACTCTGAAAGTGGCCGACTTTGGTCCTTCGTTTATTCTCTTATTCACTGTGTTTTGTCCTTGTCTCTAAGTAACATATTTGAGCTCTCGAGTCCCTGGAGTACTGTCCTACAGATGGTAGTAGCTGTAGTAGTCACTTGGTGAAAGCCATTTTGGGTCTTGAAATCTGGTAGCAGTTCTCCCCCGAAAAATGAGAGGAGGTACTTAATAATAGCACTGTCAACCACACGACTTCTTCTGTTAAGGGCTGGAGTGACATTTGCTCCTGTCAGAGAGAAACAAATATTTAAGTGCATGATCAGCAAAGCTTCCGGCAACTATCAGGATGTGCAGTCATGAAGTAACATGCATGCCTGACTGATCAAGTACAAGCTGCTTAACTACAAGAAAGTGAACACGGGTGTCGTTTCGCACAGTTGGCTTGTACGATGTAAGGTGGGTGCCATGACTTATAAGGCATGATTCAGTATTCAGGAAAAGTAATGAACTCTATTTTCATCTAAGAGATCTGGTTGAAGGGTAAAGAAAAGCAAGTCATCCGGAAATAGCCTTCCAGCTAGCTGCCGCTAGTAAGGGGTAAACTATGTAGTTATACATCTCGACCTCCACAGACTCCGCCTGAAGCAAGATTTTTCGTGGGAGTTATTGGCAGATAACTCATATCCTCCCTTTTTGGAGGAGGTGTTTCAAATGAAAAAACTTTTGAGTGCCCAGTGTGCTCTCTGAAAAGATACACAATTATGCCCAGTGTTATTTAACAGCAAACCAAGTTCTTGTGAGTTGTGAGGTTTTGATGTCAAGTTCGCAGGTTTATCACGTATCGTGTTTTCTTGGAGGATCATATCTTTTTTAGACATTCTATCTGAGAATATCTTTGGTGGTCATTAACTAGTGATTGACTGATTGTGGCGAGTATGAGCCCCTGCAGTTCCTAACTAGAATTATCTGTCTGGTGGAGTGTTTACCTCACCTGGAAATTTATAGGACCTATGATGATAGAATGAAAGGAGAGACAGTTTCAGGACTGAATAAAGGCTTTTCTTTGGTGTTTACGTAGTAAAATGGCTGGATATTGTATATCCACGACAGTTGTTGTGCCCATGATTTACATGTACTTCCTTATGCATATGTTCTATGTGGTTATGCATCCATGTCCCTTGATTAACATGTTTTGTTGGATACTCTGATTTTTTCCAATTTAGAGAATGACGCTCTACCAGCTATTTCTTGAAGGGCTTTGGAAGATAGTGATTCATCTCCTCCTTGCATGGCTGAGATTTTCAGATGCCTGGGTAAGGCTGCTCGTGTTGCTTTGTGTGCCATTGCAAGGCATCTTCGTTTACGCAGCGAGTAAGGAGATTATGAAGTTTCATCTTTTTCTACCCGCTGCTGTATTTTGTTCTTTGCATCATCTGTATTTCTCATAGTTGACTCAATTGGTTTGATGTTTTTCTTTCCGTAACAGTGTTTTCAACCACTTGCTTGATGATAACCCACTACCTTCCAATGAAGCATCTTCCTCAGTTCTTGTTGCAACCTATTTTCATGCATCTATGCAAAATGGAAAAGGGGCTATTGGAGGTGGCAAGCCGTCTGTGAATGGTGAACTTGAAAAGGGATTGTTAACTTTAATCTCTTCTGATAGTCCTGGGCTCCAGGTACTTATTCATTGATATGTACACTCTGTCATGATGTGTTTGAGTGAAATTATAACTCCATGTGTTGCTGTTTTTCCATTGGACTACCCTCTTCTGTACAACAGAGTTGTTGTGTTTCTTTGCCCATCTTATCCTTCAATTCGTGAAGTCATTTTTGTCAGCTGTTTGTCTCTGTAGGTTTGTGACCCCAATGGTAGGTGGTACCTGGCAGATAATGGGTTAGCTCCAGGCTCTGTTCTGTTGCTGACAGGAAAAGCACTAAGTCATGCTACTGCTGGCCTTCGGCCTGCTGCTTCATACCGAGCTGTTCCTGATCACTCATCAACCCCTGGTTGTGGTGGAAGGTATATAACAGTTTTACTCATTCAAATTGAAATGAGGTGCTGTTGCCTCAGTAGTGAACATTTTGGGACCGTTCCACTTATTCCTGTGGGAGAAAGATAGTTCATAGTCAGAAAATGGAGGAGACTGAGAACTAATTATCTGAGTTTGCAATTTCAGGACTTCATTAGCATTTAGGCTTATGCCACAGAGCAATTCCGTACTGGACTGCTCACCAATTGCGGCAGCTGGTCATGTCATTCCCCAGAGCTATGTTCCCATATCTGTAAGCCAGTTCATGGATGACCTTTCTGCAGAGGAAGATGCTTTGTGTAATCACACGGATAGTGCTCATGTAAGTCTTCTCTAGACAATTCAATTTCTATTGTTGGATAAATTTGATTGACACATTTAGGAGTGGCCTCGGTTTCAGAAGAGTGCAGGGCCTTGGTTTTTCTTCACATGCATAATCCGTTGTTGAAACCATGTTTAGCTACTCCGTTATGCAATAATCTTTGTTATTTTATTGGAACTGTTCAATTCGCAACTTGGTAGCTACATGTTTCAACTCTTAAATTGGGGGATGGTGAAATTTCAGGTAGAGAAAAATAATTCAAACAAGGAGCCATCATTGAGAAGTGTACTTTCAGATCCCTTATCGTAAGTTCCACGTGTATTGTGCTTTTGTTTTGAAAGTTTGCTTTGCTTGTTCTACACACTGTTATTTCCTATTCAAGTAATGATTTACAATATGCCTTAAAGTTTTGGCTTGCTGAAGTTTCGTTCAAATACTGAGCTTATCAACATTGAACAATTGTAATTTGTAAATATTAACTATACTCCCACGAAACACGAAACACGGACTTCTGGTCTAAGCCAGATGTATGTGAATGTGTTCCTTCATAATTGCAAGAGTTGTCTATGGTCCATTGATCGGAAACGTTAGAAGTGAGGGTCTCATTGTGAGGGTCATGAGATGAAGAAGAGTTACCTCAACACGAAAGACTATTTACTTTTTTTGTCTTAGGCTGAAGTAAGTTTGTTGTCTACTTGTGTTCAATGTTTCTTCTGTCAATTGTATCTCCCTATGTTTATTGAGTCAAGTGGCTAACTTCTCAATGACAAACATTAAATAGATAAAAGTGAGATATTTGGTGTGGTTAACTACATCTCATGTTGAAAGGTATTAATGACTCTTGGTCTCTTTTGAAAAGGAACATAGTTGAACAGTTATGAGAAATTTCATTGTACTTAATCTGCCCCGGGGCATTATGACCGTAGAATATTCAAATGCTGTGTTCAAGTTCTGTGGAAGCTCACGCCCTACAATTCTTCCAATCTTTTATGCCCTTCTTACTTCTCAGGCCTTCACTTAAGTGTTGTGTTTGACAGTTTTGTTTCTGCTGTGTGGAATTTGACCTTTCTTTATGGTTTAATTGGTGATGCTTCAGTGGTGCGTATGTTGAAGATGCAATGGTTGTCTCTTGTGGGCACTCATTTGGTGGTCTCATGCTGAGAAAGGTCGTTGAAGCGGTAGGACAACCCTTACTTGGTTGTGATTACTGTTTCTTTTAAGTTGTTTGAGCTTGCATCTTGGGTGGAACGGTTTGCCTACTTGTATCTTTTGATAATTTTCCATAGGAGGAATCCACTTGTCATTACCTTCTAATTGGGGAGATGAGTGACCTTTCTTATAACATGCAGATTCCTCTTTCTCATCATTTCGAGATAAACTTATTTGCTTATGAAACTGGGGCTCTTACCCAACCTTAAGACATTTATAATTAATTCCATCTTTTGGAGATATCAGTCATGAGAGTGCATAATACCTCTTTTGTCATTAATAAATTACCTCTTTTATAAAATTCCATCTTCAAGGGAGTATGTTTTATTTGATCTTTGCCCTTTAGTACCTTGGTGTTTCTCCCGCACTGCAAGTTGCTAATTACTAATATGTAATGTTGGTTCCCAATGTTCTAGGTTCAACATCTTTGATGCACCTTTGCACCTTGCAATACCGCAGCTATTTTGCTTTTGCCTTACTGTTGGCTGTTGCTATGTCAGGCTGTAGTCCTGTTCCTTTGAATAACTTAATGATAAACATGTTGGACATAATGTCCAATGGTAACTCTCTTGGACATCATTACTGTCCACCTTGATCATCGTTGATGTACAAGTAGTTGATAATAGGTATCCAACTGAACCGCCTACAGGGGTGCAACACTGTATACAGCCCCTGGGGTTATAATATAAGAATTGAACTCAGCAAATTTAAGGTAATCCAGAAATGATCCTAATACTTAAACTGAAAAGTTAACGGTGTCAAAAATAGTGCATTTTTGTTTCCCAGGTCCAAAGTTGGGATTATAGTGTTATTTCAATTGTTGGGATTATTTTTGTTTGACGAGGTTGAGATTATTTGTGATAATTTTTTCTTGTGTTTTGTTTTTCCTCTTTTTGTCTTTTTGCGTGGTAACAGAAGAAATATATTGTGTTGGTAAATAATTTGAACACAACCTAAATAAACCGGAGATCCCCCATATACCATCTACAAGTTGGCCCAATTGTGATGTAATACTCCCTACAACGAGCTGCAACCCCCCCATAAGGATACCTGCAGAAATAAACTTCCAGGGCAACCATGCGTCCCTTATCCTCCTGTCTAATTATCCCAGTTCCCAGTCATTATAATGCAGGCTGTACTAGAGTGGAACAGAGCTTTTTATGTTGTTACTTCAGGAAGTTGACTTTTTCTTGTTGTTATTCGGGCTTGGGGAAGCAAGACTCACATCTTTCCAGCCCTGATCACATTTATTACTGAAGAGTTAGAAACAAACGATGGTGATATCAAAATATTAGAACCAGTCATTTTTTTCGCTAGTGATTGAATGTTCAATAAGTGATACATATTAACCACCTCATGCTACCTTGGGCATGTGCATTTTTTATTTGATTTTCTTTTTTGTTTTTTAATCCAGCATGTGCATCTTTTACTATATGTAAAAAGTTTTAGACTCATCTTTCGGAGGTCAAATCGCAATTCATAAGAGAATACTTTGTCTTAACTGGATATGGTTTTTGTATCTGAGAAAAAGAAATGTATGATTCAGGGTGATTAGAGACAAAGAGGGGGCTTGTGAATCACGCTGCATAAAAATGATAGTACTGTTAGTGACACTTAGCAGTGACCATTTCTTTGGTGGTAGAAATGCACTTATCTTTTTAAGTGTGAAAATGAGGTGGTTATCTGAATTCCAGACAAGGTTACAAGTACTAACATGATACTTTGCTTGCTAAGTGTCTGGCACGTTTACGTGATCTTTGTTCAAATGGAATGTATAGTAAGACAGCAATGGTAGCATCCATTCATTATTAATTGTGATTATGCTCATTGGAATCTCAAACATAGTGAGATGATTCTCATAGCAAACTTGTAAAATTGCTGATATTTGCATGACAGTCCAGGTGCACACTTTGTCATACCGAACTGGATACTCGACCATTGATTCCTAACCATGGTATGTTGTTTCTGTTACTGGTCTTTCACCCTATTTGCGATTTCTCTTCCTTTCACTTCTCTCCCATTGTAATTCTTTTTTTGTTTCATTTATAGAACACTATCAATACAGTTAGGGTAGAAACAAGTAGTTCCCCTTTTCACTCAAAATTTCCTTCTACCCTATTTGTTAAAGATTCTCATTTGCCTGTCTTTTCGTACTTTGTTTTGAATAATTACTGACTGCTTGTTTATGGACTCCCCATGCAGCTCTAAGGGCTGCAGCTGCGGTTGTAAAGCATGATGATGAACGAAGACTCTTCCATTACGCGACGCTTCGGAAGCGACGAAAAGAAATAGGGGATCCGACAGATTCAGGAAGAAGGAATAACAGGGTACTAACTCTTTTTATTTTATTTTTTTGTTAAGGGGGAAGGGCACCAGTTATAGCCTTTCTGCTTTGTCGTGAATAAGTTTGCTAATGTGGTACTCGTCTCAGACCTCAAAGAAGATCTTATGGAGTGTAATTTGTTGAGGAAGTTTCAAGTATTGACGGGACCATAGATGAGACATGAGTTGAAAGTATCAAATAAGGAAACTCATTATAGAAGTTAGAAGGATATGATAATAGGATGGTATCAAACAACAACGCCCAGTAAATCCTGTAGTGGACATCGTCTTGGAGGTCATGATGTACGTAGCCTTCGTAATGTAAATTAGATGAGGGACTGATTGCCCGTTGCCAAGGATGGGATAGTGTCCACAAATTATCAAATAGCAGGCCAACTTGTTAGTGGCAAGATTAGAGAGACATGCCAGAACTCAAAAAGAATAACGATATCATACAGATCACAAAGGTTGAATTGCCGGAATGGAAATTGGTGGATATCCAACATGTCAAAAGTTGAAAGCTTGGGAAAATTCTGAAGTGTAAACCTTCTTGCCACACCCCCTCCCCCCGCCCCCCACCCCCATCACCACAGAAAAGGCTCATTTTCACTGCCGCTCACAAATCACAATTGCAATGCTATACATCCTCCATGATGGAACTACCTAAAATCAAAACCTTCAAAGAGAAATCAGATTTAACAATTAGTCTACCACCTGAAATGGTGCTGCCCTGCTTCTGAACTCGTCTCCTTCCTTGAATCTTCATCATCCTGTCACTCCTCCTCACTCATGATCGACCGTTGTAGCAACCTCCACATCTGCCCCTCATGAAGTGATTATAAGTGGATGAAAGAGGCACATTATTTTAGGGCTGGGAGGGGGGGGGGGTGCCAAACTTGTGGAAGATGTGTGAGAGGAGAGGTGAAGAAAAGATTACAAGAAAAGGAGAAGAAAGAATTTGATGTATCTCCACGATGGGTGAAGGAAAGATGTGCGAGGGAGAAGGTTGTTTGCCAGCTGTTGCATTCATTTCTTTCATTTTCTTTTATGGCTTCCTTTTTTTTTTTTTTTAAATGTTTTGATTAGAGGTTTCTAATATGGATTGAGGACAATATCTTTGCAAAATTGTTGTTACTACCAAAATGACACAAAGTGGTAAATAATTCTGCATCTGAGGTTCATGGAGGAAACTGATACTGCAAGGCTGATGACCATGTTTTGGAACTTTTGTCGGGACAATACTTCCATCGGAACAAGAGGAGATGAACTTGAAATTATTACAAATTCGGGATAAACCCCTGGGCTGTTATTATTTAATAGGAGTACTTCAGTTTGGGTGAATGGTGAGCGAATTATGTTATACTTTGGTGGTTGGGTGTTATTATTTGATTACTTTCCGCGGTTGTTTTATTTGGTCATATATTTTCTTCTGTTGGTTGTTTCATGTGGTCATCTATATTACCTTATCAAGTAACTTTCAATTGAAAATTATCAGGAAAACGGGGATATTGTTGCTGACTGTGGGTTGCACAGAGGAGTACAGTATCCATTTTCAGTGAATGAGAAAGTAATGATTAGGGTAAGTTGTCCACTCTCATACTTTCTTAAGCAGTGTGTTTTGTTTTGAATATATGTTGACTACTTGGATGAATGGTGCAGGGAAACAGGAGAACGCCCGATAAATTTGTTGGAAAAGAGGCTATCATAACCTCTCAGTGTCTTAATGGCTGGTGAGCTGATTCTTGACGCACTTGAAATCCTTTCAGGATAATGCATTAGGACAAAACCAAACAAAACTTGATTGTTTTTGTATGTCTCTTTAGGTATTTGCTAAAGATAATTGGAAGCGGGGAAAGTGTTCGCTTGCAGTACCGTTCTCTACGAAAATTGTCATCTTGTCAGCCAACCGAGGCCAGATCCGTGTCGGAGCCTATTACAAGCAGTAGTTGAAAACAGTAGGTCCTAGTCTCTTTCCCTCCAATATACCCTCTCTATCATGCATGTAAATTCAAGGATAGCTGGTTGATTCTCACCGCTGTCTGACTAAGTACTAGAGAAGCTTCACAATCATCTTTTCTTTCATTTCTTCTGTGGTTGTTGACTCGTCGAGTGTGTTAGTGTAGGAGAACAAGTTGTAGTTTGTATGTATCAAATATCTTGTATAGAATGACATGTAGGAAGGGGATACCCATAATCTGTAACGATATTGGTTTCTTGAAATATCAAGCAGCGAGTGTATCTGTTTCCCAATAGTATGATCAAATCAAATGGTACTTCGTCTCAATCGTCATCCATCCCCCTCCCCTTTGGGACTGCTTGGTATGTTCTTCGTCTTCAAAACTTTCATTACCTTCCCTTGTACCGTTGTCCGTCATTGCTTGCATGTTCCTCTAGACTACCTTCATAAGTAGCTTTCGACTACGTTATTTATGCAAATATGTAACGTAACTGCTAAGGGTCTATCGGAGATGGTAGAAGAATTTCAATCACATTTGTATAGGTCTTGGGACGTCTACCACCAAAAAGAAACACAAGCAACTCACCTCTTATCATCTCCTACCCCATTTTTCTCCCGTGCAGATCTTCTGTTCCACTTGGTGTGCCATTAAGATCTCAACCATTAAAATTTTCATGGTTCAGATTATAGTGGTATATTTATGGCGCACGAAATGGAACAGAAAATTTGGACTGCCTTTTCTCATCTCCATCTTTCCCTCTCTCCATACTCTCATCTCCCCCTCTCTATTTCTCTTCTGCATTCGAAGATCAAACTCGGTATGCTGCATTACTTACTTGTACTCCGACTCGATGTAAATATAACTAACATCTGTCGTAAGCTTTCTACCCGAGTGACTGATTCGATATGCGATTCGAAATTCGTCTACATTGACCGAGTCTAGCCTTCTGATTGCCTCCTCATTCCTCATCTCTTCTTGACACAAAGACATAATACTATCATAGCAGCCAACCTTTTAATCATCAATATAAATGTCTTACTGAACATGCAAGCTTTCGCAAATTATTATAGGTGACTCATGCACCAACTTTATTATTGATCTTCCTCATCCTCCTTAACTAAAAAACACAAAAAACGAGTTCTATACAAGCATAGGAACAATATGTGCATTAATGATCCATAAGTGCTTATCATAATTATTGTTGTACATCCTCTCATGCGTCATTCCAAAGGAAAGTATTGATAAAGACATGTAATCACGGGCTTAATTATATGCCCTAGAGTTTGTCTCATATTTTCAAATGCATGGCTTGTAATGTATATACTTTATAACAACTTGTTATCGACATCTGTGATAGAATAGTATCTTTCAATCGACAAACTTTATAATATTTCGACGGCCATCTTGGATTTTTCCTTCACGAAATTATGTTTGCTCTGAGGCACTTGCATAGTTGCATAATGAGGACATAATAATCTCTGTAGTTAAAACAAACCAAGGTGTATAATAAATAATATTACTGCATTTCCTCAACACAATATAAATACTGTACGAGTCATGTTAAGCATGCATGTGAATTGTGATTAGTATTGTTAATTCAAAATTCAATCCATTGGTCTAGCAAGGTTAATCTTAACAATAGGTCTTACGTGGACCTGGTCTACCAGGTACACCACAAAGAGTCATTCCTTAGATACAAAGATTCATCGAGAGTCATCCCCTAGGCCAAAGAGTCACCTCCTACAGGGTGACGAAGTTTATAATAGCCTTGGATAAATGCGTTACATGTCATCGATATCTTTGGACAAACTTTTTTTCCCTCCTATCTTCAGGGTTGGGACTTGTAGAATCGAAAAGCCTAGTATCAAACGATTATGCACTATAACGAGGGTGAATTAGATGTGAGTATGCGTCTTTCTTATTAAAAAAAAAAAAAAAACTCTTTATTGTACCTTTTAGTCTTAAACGTTTTATACAAGTTTTTGTGATGTAAATTGCTCTATAAAATGCACTTCCATAACGGATAAAAGAAGAAACTTGAAACAAGCAAAGGCTAGCCTGACAACCAGTTAGATCCATATATCGATTTTTCTTTTCTTTTTGATACAACAAACATACCCTCAAATTTACAAATTTATACGATCGATAAAAATGACATATATAAATAATAAGAAGAAAAATCAAAGAAAAGAAAAAATTGTGAAAGGGAGGAAAAAAAAAAAAAAAATACATCACCTATTGTACACATTTTAAAGAGGAGAGAAGAGAATCAACAGAGTCTAGGTGGTCTATTATTATGTGCAGGAGAATTGATAGATTTCTTATGTTTCACCAATTTAGTCATTTGTCCCTTCATTTCCTTACACAACTTCTCCAACTCCAACACTCTCCATTGCATTCTTTGTATGTTTAGTTTCATATCTTCACTTCCTTCTGAGAATTCTCCATGATCATCATCAACCTCGTCTTCCTCCTCTTGATCTTCTTCGTCCTGACAACGACGATGACCATACAGAACAATCTGTTTGTTGTTCCTTTTGGTCTTGCTAGGACTCTCATCACAATTATTGTAGTACTCAAGTTGGTCTGTCTTTGTTGGTGGCTCATACTTTACATGCTTTTGAGAGGCAAGTGCTTGGACTGCAACTCTAGGAGGGATCCTTGGGTTCTTGGCCAAGTCCTTGCATGCTTCTAGGGATAACTTCTCGTAGTTAAGGCATCGACATAGTCGTGATCGTTCCTCGAACGAGAGAGTCGGATGAGACTGCAAAACAGTCATACATGCACAAGCATTAGAATCCATGTAACTTGGTGAACAATCCTTGAGTTACATACATGTTAACCAGGTTACTTTGTTTGAACCTATGAGCAATAAAAAGCAAAACTGTACGTGCAACTTGTTAGTCTAATACACTAAAACCATATTTTGCTTGAATATGGAAGACTGCATAAATTGGCTGGCTGTATACCGTTCCGTTCAGATTACTTCAGTTCATTCCGGTTTAGTTAAATTCAGTGTTTCACAATTTTATTCATTGTTTTTCAGTTTTGCTACTGTCATTTCAGTTCAATTCAGATCAGATCAGTTCAGTTCAGTTTTTTTTTTCAGACGAATTGAACACACTCTAACAAAACAACACAACTGAGTCATTGTAGGAAAGAAGATAATTGCAATAATATTATGGCCTATGGTTATGGTAGACAGACTGCTAGCAGTTCATGTAACAACCAATAATAGAAGAATTAGTTTCTGTTGTTTTTGTATTTTGCAATCATACCCCATATATTATTTTGTTTATTAGCCACCAATAAACCAAAAAATTCTTTTCCCTTCTTGAAGGTGGTGGTAGTCTGGAATTAGTGGTCCACTGATATGCAAAGCCTGGATTTCATAGTTGCCCAAAAGAAGCAAATATGTCCCACACATTTATTGATGATCACATTTCCTCCATTTAGTTGGGATAGATAGACATAGTTTATCTGTTAAACATGTCTTTTGAGGTGTAAAATGCAATTGGTATCCCATATTTTATGAGTTCACACTTTAATGAAAGTACTGTTCTTCATCACCTGGTTAGATATATTGACAATGACAATTATGTTATACTTAATTGACAACTGAAAAAGGGCTACATTTTTGTTAATAGTATAGTTGTAGTTATGATTTTGACAATTTCTTTTAATACCATCATCCATTTTAGTAGTTGT
>ONZA01011564.1:0-10858 GCA_900322205.1 Kewa caespitosa | reverse complement strand
CAAACCTCATGGGTACCAGCTAGATTTTTAAAAAACGTTGGGCACCAACTGGAAATGCCTTAAACACATGGGCACCAATCGGAATTTCCCTTTTATTTATTATTATTCTTAGGGTATGTTTGGCACAAACAGTTAGCTTTTCACTGAAAGCTACAGCTTGAAGCTCACAACTAGTTTGTTATACTTTCAGCTACCAAACAGCTTTTGAAGCTACAACTACAACCACAGCTGCAGCTCCAACTACTTTTGTGAAGATACCTATACTAGTTTTGACTAAAAGAGCTACAGTTAATTTATTACCATTTTATAGCAATTTTCAACAATTTTTTACTACTTTCAACTAAGAACTGTGAAAATACAGTTCTACAACTAGTTTGCCAAACATAGCCTTACTTGTATGTGTTGTTGGCGGATAACATACAAAGTTAGAAGTAGAAACCAAATCCCTCGACCGTTTGCAAACTCCTTTACAAAAACCCAACATTCTCTCCACATCCCACAACTACAAACAACTCATTTGTGGATTTCCCAATAGTAAGCTCCTCTTTTCTTTTACCTTTTTGAGTTTCTGTTCTTAATGAAAACAATTATCACTCATTAACTTCTTATTAACTGCTTAATCATGATGTTTATTTTCCTCTTAAATTCAATTTTTAGCATTATGGATATTCGTAGTTGTGTGATTCAGCAAATGGGTACTTGTTGCTTTTCCATTTAGATGCTAAATTCATATGTTTTGCCTTTGAAATTGGGTTTTTTTTGGGTATTAGTAGTATAATTATTAAATTAATTGATAGTTATATATTGGGTAGTTTCTTAAGAGCTTGTTGCTATAAAAGGTAATTAATTATGTTGCATGGAGACGGGGATGGGTACGGAAACGGGTATGGGTATGGGTATGGGTACGGGAACGGGGAAGCGACAATTTAAAAAAGAAAAAAAGAAAAAAAAGAAGAAGACATAATTGGGTACGGGTACGGGTTACGACACGCTATAGGAGTTTCCGTGCATCGTAGATTTTAAATAGGGTGGATGTTGCATGTTATTTCTTCTGATGATATCTTAGTTAGGTATATAGTAACTTCGGATTTTCGATGGTTGAGCGGAAATGACACAAATTTCTGATTTTGTAGCTTTTGTAGGAGTGCCAAGTTTCAATTGTTTATAGGCGAATGTGGTCGTAGTTGCTTCGGAATGGTGTTCCAGTTTTCCAAGTGAAAGGGGTTGTGGTGTTCTGTTGGGTTGAGTTTTGCATGCACTACTGGATTGATCTGTATGTATACATGTGGTTGATAATGAGAGTTTACATACCTTTGAGTTCTCTTGGCATTTTAAGTATTCGTTCTTATCTGGTTATTGATTTAGGCTCTAGCGTTGTTCTTTTGATCGCCAAGGCTCTTCGTTATAACTATTATTCCATGAAATCTATGTGCAACTTGTACCCGTTTGTTAAATTTTGTTTTAGAACTTTAGTTAGCAATGGTAATCATTTTTTAATTTTTTCTTTTGAAATGTTGCCCTGTGCTCTTTTGGGAAATAAGAAGACATAATTGCCCTATACTTTCAGGGGAAATAAGTACTGCTCATTTTGCTCCAAATGTCTGTATTAGAAATAGACTCTTAGCTAGCGAGGATTAGGGCACGCGTTTTTCTGATCTTACCCAGACTATACTACATTTTAGGATTTTACTGGTAGTACTAGTCGTTGTTTAGTTAACATTAGTGTCATTAATTATGAGAAAGATTAAGTAACACTATATTTTGTTATGTATACAGTTGACCTTCCCTGTTCTTGATCAATTACTCAGAGTTGGGTTTCTCATCATTACACTGACTCTCCATATCGGTGTCTACATTTTAGGGTTTTGCAGTGGTGCAATATCACCTGACCTGCGAATAACTACTGATGCACCACGATAGGTTGGTTATTTCCTCAGGAATAAGCTCCTCGGAACGTCTTTGAGCCAAGAAAATCTGAATTCCCATTTCTTCTTCAAGAGAGCCTCCTGTTACCACAATGTCCGTAGTAGTTAGTTTTTCCAGCGTAAATCCCATTCTATGTGGACATCCGAACTCGGGGCTTCAACAAAGTAATATGAAATTACAAATGAAACAGAACCCCAATTTTGCATTTCACCCTAGTGGTTCCTGTATAAAGCGTCAATGCAGAAACCTTTTTCATATTTCTTCTACAACCTGCCTCAGAAATGAATACTTCCTGAGGGGATTTGTCCCAATAAAAGTATCAAAAACAGATGACAGTGAAGTGTTGTCATTGGCTGAAGAGGACAATGCAGTCGATTTTGATTGGACTGAGGAAGATGATGAGGGGTCGCCATGGGAAGGGGCCATTGTCTACAGAAGAAACTCCTCAATCTCACATGTGGAGTACTGCACAACCTTGGAAAGGCTTGGAATGGGAAAGGTTTCATCAGATGTCTCAAGGTCAAGGGCCTCAGCCATGGGCTTGCGAGTAACTAAAGATGTCAAGGACTATTTGCAGGGAACACCTGTTCTAGTATCTGTTGATATTACCCGGAAAATGAACAAGTTAAGGCTTGACGGCATTATCAGGACGGTTCTTTCCCTTTCTTGTTACAGGTACTTTAAGCTTTTCAAGTCTTTTTCATTTATACATCATGTCACCTAATAAGTTGCTGCTTGTATCTCAGATGTCATATGTTTTCACCACTGACGAACACAAACTCAGATCACTAGATAACAGTCACTTTATAGATTTGGGTTGTACTGTGGTTGCATAGTCATCTGCAGATGTTATTGTCCGGGGCTTTTAGGCATTTGTGTTTGCATGAAATAGTTTTCAGAGGAATTTCTTTGCTTGCTAGACACTAAGAAATCGGGTTACGGAACAAATTCATCATTGCTCTATTAAAAGTGTGGATAGTTTCTTAAAATTGGAAGTTTGTGCTGGTGCAGTAAGAAGTTGCAATCTTAAGTTTCACATTTGACCTCTCTTTCCCTTGGGAAAAGCCTATAGGGGCAACATATAGAGGTCAATAATACCACTTGTTTGCACGACTGGAAAGCTCCAAAGTTTCCAAAGCTGATGCATGAAGGTTGGGAGATTGGAGAAGTAGACAGATATGAAGCACTCACCATTACTTTGTAAATAGATTTAATGAAAATGCGTTCCTGCATGATTGCATTGTAGTTTCAAGCGTTACATCTACTTATCAGATGTTGTGCATGAGCTGACACTATATTTATACCCTCTTTTGGAAGTTGCGGGGTCGGGGTGGGAGAGAGAGCTCGTTGGGTCTTTTGAGGGATGAGTCACTTTGATACGGACTTGCTTGTCTAATATCCGACTTATCTTGTGTCACTTCCCAAGATACATGCAGTTGTTAAGAAAATTGAAAAGATGATGAGGGGTTTGCTATGTCTGTGCCGGATATTATAGGACAGGTCATATATTGTAAGCTGGGTTTGTGTGCAGGCCTAAGGTGGAAGGGGGTTTTGGCATTTGGTTTCAAAGCATAGCGGTTTATGGTTGTGATTTCCCCCCCAGGACACCAAGTTCTTAGGACTTAGGTGTAAATGTGGCCAATGATGAATTGGGTCAGATTCTCGGAATGTTGTCAAAGCGACTCAAGCTTGTATGAGGAAGTTGAAGTTGTTCCAGAGTGTTTTGGCTTTCTTGGGGGCCTTGTTTCCACCCCCCTCTTCGAGTTCAAACTGGGGAAAGGCCTTAAACTCAGGTTTTGGGAAGATACTGTTATGAACCATGGTGAAGGATCTAGTCACAAGTCGAGAGACGGAGATGTCTATTGTCTGATCTATGGTGAGATTAGATATGGAGGTAGACTCGTTCTTGACTGACTCTCCCCTAAAACTGATAATTAGTGTCTGACCTATTCATCTTTGACTGAGTCTCCCCAAAGACTGATTTATGAGAAAGTAATGGCTTGAATTCTATTTACTGCTAAGAGCCTCTTTTATACAGGTGAATAGTAAGAAGGAAAGTATCCTGAAAGATAGGATCATAATAAAATCCTAACTAATAAGGAAAGATCCCTTGACTACTCAGGAAACTAAGGAACAATCCTTTCTCAATAATAAGGAAACTAAAATAAACCAGAACAACATCCTGATCAAGTTCCATGTTTGCCCATCAATCCATATCAGATACACAGAAGGCTTCAAGGATGAGATTTCTTGTCTGTTTCAATTATCTACCCTTCATGGTGGTGGATTCCGGACTCCTACTTTATTCATGATGTCTCCTAAAATTATCAGATTCTGCCCTTCTAGATTCAGAGAAGCACGCGCTGACTGGTTTTATGGGATGTTAATGCTAGTTTTGGGAAGGATGATACTGCTGGTGCTTTCTCCTTTCTCTTGCAATTCCTTCCTCCAAGTATTTCTTATAATTGGCAAGATATTCTCCGTTTCCTGTTGTACACCTCTTTTGGAAGTCAAAGTTCCCCTTTAGGGCTTTCTTTGGACAATGACATTTGTTAAGATTAGTACTTCCCATGTGTTGCATATGAGGTGACTATCTCTCTAGTGTGTTAGGCTAGTTGTGAAGTAAGTTGCTCATATATCTTTCTTCATTGTCTGAGTGCCATGGCTGGGCAAAGCGACTGTCATGGTTTTCCAATGAGTTTCATGGCCACTCACATGGCCGGTCAAAGACAATGCCATGGCTGGGCAAGACAGTGTCATGGAGCCAAGTGTTTCCCATGGTCAGTCAAAGTGAGTGTCATGGACGAGAAATACAATGCCAAGTGAGTGCCATGGCCAGCCAAGTGAGCATTATATCGATTTGGGTTAAATTACCCACATACCGTTTTAGAAACTTTAAACCCAGAAAAAAAAAGACCTATCTAGAATTTTTTTTTTTTGAACAACATTTTCAGCAAGGCCATAGATGAAAGAAAAGGCCAAGGGTGAAAAGACAAGGCCACGGCCGGGTGAACACTGTATGTTCCGGTTTTTACCTATCGTGCTCGAGCAAGACAGTTCCATGGCCGGAAGGACAAAGCCATGAAAAGGTCATAACATAAAATGGTCTTGGAAACTCCAAAATGAAAAGTGTAAAGAATGATACCTTTGCTAACTAGGGTCCCAAGGAGGTCACTAAAGTCCGTTGCGTGTGATAATTGGGTCACTGTCAAATATAGTGGTCATAGTTAAACCTCAAATATGGTACTATATAAGGTGTTTTCAGAGGAAGGTACTACCATGAGTATGCGTAATATCGATGTGGGAACGTCGGCCCGAAAGCACCAAATAGCCTCAAATCGAAGGCTATAAACTCACGAAAAAATGGACCTTGGGCTCTGAAATGAAAATCCTGGAAAATGATATGATCAATGAATAGGTTATAAGGAGGTTATTGAGGTCCCTTAGGTGCGATGATTGGGTTGAAAATTTCAAGTCTAGTGGTCGTAATTACGCTTCGAATATCATAAGAAAATGCCGAAAATAGGTTGGTTAAAGTGTTTTCAAGAGAAGGTTCTACATGTTTGGCCTAATATAGATGTGGGAATGTCCCGTCACGATAGTGACGATAGTGGACCAAAAATAGTCTCAAAAATGATATCAACGATGATTATGGTCCCGAGGAGGTTACTAAAGTCCCTTGCGTGTGATAAATGAACCAAAAATGCCATATATAGTGGTCATGAGTACGCCTCGAACATGGTAATAAAATGATGAAAGTAGGGTGGTTAAGGTGTTTTCGGGGGAAGGTAATAGCACTTGCACCCCTTGTGTTGATGTGGAAATGTCCCATAGCGATAGTGCGGCAAATCTCCATCTGGCCTCTTCCACATTCATAAGGAATTCGTCTATGTTTCTACTTAATGAATATGATATTTTCTGTGTATTTTTAATAATATCAAGTGTTCCTAAATTAGCATTTCTCTTTTTTGGAGTTTTAGCTTCGAGTAGCAAAGGACCAAAGAAACTTTCTAGTTATGAATCCGGTACAGAACCGCGGGGGGATTCGGGGATTCTTGGTTACAATTTCGAATTTGTTCTTATATGTTTGCTCTAGTTTTTGTTGTTTTTGATGTTGAAATGGTTGGGGATGGTCAGAGGCTATAGGTCACAAACGATTGAGTTTGAGGGCTTTAAAACGAAAAGCTTCAAAAATGATATCATCAATGAATATCGTTCTGAGGAGGTCATTAAAGTCCCTTGCGTGTGATGATTAGATCAGAAATGTTGAATATAGTGATCATAAGTATGCTGAAAGTAGGCTTATTAATGGGGAAGATACTAGCTATAGTGGGGGTAAATCTCCATCATTTGTGGGAAGCCCGAATTGCAGACTATATATCGAAACAAATGACCGGAAGGACAATACAATGTTCGGGAAAGATAGTGCCATGGACCTAAGTTGCTCAGTCTCTTCATTTTTATAAGAGTATCCATGTCGTATTTTAGGATACTTGGATATGATATGACATTTGGACACTTTAAATTAGACCAAAAATAAGTATCCTAAATTTTGTTAAATTAGATGAGTCCATTCCTTGAATCCACACCTGAACCCGACCCTTGTCTCCGACTCTATTAAGCTTAACCATGGACGGTGCCATGGACGACGCAGTGAGTAGGTGTCATGAATGGCCTCAGACAAGTGAGTGCCATGGGTGGGCGGTATACAACACAATGTCATGGCTGCCGAGTGCATGCTATGACGTGACAAGACAGTGCCATGACCCATAAAGATATGTTATGGCCCGCCAAGTAAGTGCCAATGTCGGGCAAGGCAACTCCATGACATGGCCGCGCAAAGCGAGTTTAATGGAGTGAGTGCCATGGCCGGCTAAGCGAGCGTTGTGGCCCCGCAAGAAGAGAGTGCCATGGCTGGGCAAGACACTCCCATGGCCATCAAAGTGAGTGCCATGAACGGGAAGACACTACCATGGCCATGGCCGGCCAAGTGAGTCCCATGGCCAGGGAAATGAGGCTAAGGTTGGAAACATAAGGACAAGACCAAGGTTGGAAACACAAGGCCACGGTCGTGTGAACAATGGCATGGCAGGCAAGGACAATGCAATGGCTGGGTAAGATAATGTCAAGCTCAACAGTTCCATGTTCGTGAAAGACAAAGCCATGAGAAGGTCATGTCAAAAAATGGTCCCAAGGGCTTCGAAACGAAAAGCCTTAAAACTGATACTATTGCTGAATAGGGTCTCGAGGAAGTCATTAAAGTTCATTGCGTGCGATGATCGGGTCGGAAATGTGAAATATAGTGGTCATACCTCGTAATAAAATGCCAAAAGTAGGTATGTTAAGGTGTTTTAGGGGGAAGGTATTACTAGTGGTTGACTTAATATTGATGTGGGAACGTCCCATAGCCATAGTGGGTTAAATCCTGACGGGCCACTAGAAGCCCAGAATGGCCGCGAAGACAATAAGTCATGAAAAATGGTTTTTGAGGCTTTGAAATTTAAAACCTTGAAAATGATATCCTCCATGAATAGGATGCTGATGAAGTCAATAAAGTCCTTGGCGTGTGATGATTGGGTCGTCAATGTTAATTATTGTAGTCATAAGTACGCATCAAACGTGGTAATAAAATGTCGAAAGTATGTCGATTATTGTGTTTTTGGGGGAAGGTACTACCACAGCTAGGCCTAATAATGATGTGAGAATGTCCCATAGCGTTATTTGGGGTAATTCTCCAGTGAGCCCTGGAAAGCTCTGGAATGGCCCAAAATTGAAGGCTATAGTCACGAAAAAATGGTCATTGGGGCTCTTAAATGAAAAGCCTTGAAAATGATATCATTGATGAATAGGGTCCCGAGGAGGGGCAATTATAGTGGTCATAAGTTGCTTCCAAATTTGGAGTTAAATGCCGCAAAAGTATGCTGATTAAAGTGCTCTCTCTTTTAAGTCCTTCCTCCAAGTATTTCTTTTAATTGGCAATTATTATGCATTTGTATTGTTCACCTCTTTCGGAAGTTAAAGTTTCCCTGGAGTTTTAGGGCTTTCTTTGGACAATGACACTTGAAAAGATTAGTACTTCGCATGTGTGACACTTGAAAAGATTAGTACTTCCCATGTGTTGCATATGAGGTGACTCTCTCTCTGCTATGTCAGGCTAATAGTGAACTAAGTTGCTCTTATATCTTTCTTCATTGTGCTTTTGCGCCAGCATATGTGGAGCAACTTGTTTGGTGTCTATGGGGAGGTATGGGTATGCCCATCTATGGTTATCGAGTTGCTTCAAATACGGTGTATTTGGCTCCAGAGGAACTCCAGGATGTTTTGTGGATCCGCCTTACCGTTTGAGTTTGTAATCAGGTCACCTACTTGTGCTCTCTTTGGACCAGAAATGCTGGGGTATTTAGAGACTACCCTTGTATGAAGGTCCAGAGGAATTGGTTCAACTTGTAAGTAGGACAACCTTCCCTCCAATCCTTCATCTCTATTTTTTTCTATCTTCATCAATTATTTTTTTCCTTTGTAGCGAAAGCTATCTTCAAGCTTAGGAAAGAAAAAAACAAAAAAACCCTTCATTTCTTGGGACAGTTATGAATAAAAAGCCTTGAATTCTGGAACTCCACATAAGTTGACCTTTTGCATGTTTATCATCTCTGAAATTTGCCATGGATGCATCCGTACACTGATTACATTCCTGTGCTTCTACACCTCAAGGAAGTCCACGAGAGGCATAATTGTCATTTGATGTTACAAGTTCCATATATGAATCTTTTCGGACTGTATTTTCTCCACTGATGTTTATGGTATTGAAGGTGTGCTAAACCAGCAGCTGAGAGTATATTCTCCAACTTCTCGCTGCTGCTAACAGAGGAACCCATTGAAAAGCCTGAGGTCATAAACATAGGAGAGATGTATGGTGAGGTAAAAGCGGGAACCGCCAATGAAGACGACGAGGTCGATCAGGATGACGTGATCTATTTCCCACCTGCAGAGAAAGAAATCGACATCTCGAAGCACATAAGAGACTTGGTGCATCTCGAAATCACAATTAACGTGGTGTGTGATCCTAGTTGCAGAGGCCTATGTTTAAGATGTGGCACAAATTTGAACACTAGTATCTGTAACTGTGGCAAAGAGGAGGTAACTGATGTGCGTTTTGGCCCTCTTGGGAAATTAAGAAAGCAGATGCAGCACAAATGATTTGTCTTCAGTGCTGCAGGACATCCTGCATAATGCATATGAATGGCCTCCTTGTGAAATTAATATGAACACGTGCATATTTTGTTTCTCTAGCGTGTCGTTTTCTTAGAAGGAATTTCGTCTCTGGGTGTGTTCAATTCGTCTGTAACGATCTGATAAAAACTGAATTAAACTGAACTGAAATTAACTGAACTGAAGTGATAGTAGAAAATTGTAAATCAATAAGTAAAACTGTGAATCACTGAATTTAACTGATTGAAATTAACTAAACTTAATTTAACTTAACTGCATGCACTACAAGCTTTGTGCTTTTATGCTTGATTGTTCATCTCCTAATTAGATCTAATTTCTAACTACGCAAAGCACATCCTGAAGATAATTTATGACAATAATCTTCCCTTTCTATCTGTCACTGAAAACTTAATTCACTGCTTACACTTGTGCAGCTATGTAGCACTGAAACGGGTACGGGAAACGGTAATTTTCAGAAAAAAAGGAAACATTGAAACGATATTTTTTTAAAAAAGTAAATAATAACTTCAAGATTAATTAAGTCATATACAACATACCATAAATTAAGTATAACCAAATAGTCTCATTGTCTTTCAAATCAAAAATAAGCAAAATAAAAAATCATAAAGAGTACACAACAAAAAGTTCACAAACTTCACAATCACCAACCAAGATCCGAGAACCAACTCATTCAGCTAAGAGAGAGATAGGGGAGGACCTCACTGTGCTCAAAGGGGGGAGGGAGGGAGAAGCAAAGGTAGTCGCCGACAAAGGAGCGACTGAGCGGCTCAGAAGCCCATTGATCGGCAAACTGAGCAAGTGAGCGACTGAGCAAGGCAGCACTCCCTCCCTCTGGACGTCAGGTGGTCGACGGCAAAAAGAACCCCTCTAGTCGCGCCAATGAATTCTAGGGTTTGGGATTTGGGGTGTTGGGTTTTGATTTGGGGGTATCGAAGGGTTTGGGTGAATGGTATTGGGGTTTTTCTCCCCTAAATATTAAGTTAATTCAATAAGTATTTATATTTTTTTTTTTATTTCATTAAGAGGTTAGAAATAGTCCAGAAATGGCTGGAAACGGCCACGCCCAAGTGGAAACGTTTCGAGACCCAGCGATAATATTTTGGGGTTTTTGAAAACGTCCCCAACTGCCCATTTCTTGCAAGGGCTCATTCCCACATCAATTTAAGCCCCACCCATGGCGACACTTGCCCCCGAGAAAATATTGGCCCCCCCTCGCAAATACGCGTTCCCACATCAATATAAGCCCCACCTATGGCGACACTCGCCCCTAGGAACACCTTATTTGTTTTTGGCGTTTTTCTTCAAAGTCCAACAAGTGTTCGGGACCTCCATATAGGCCATTTCCAACCAAATTAATGGCCAAAACGGAATCCAATGGCCTCTTAGGGCCCATATTTGTCCATGGTACCATTTTCGTCAATTTTTTTGACCCTTCGGGACTGATTTTCGTGACTTAGAGCCTTCAGTTTCGCCCATTTTCGAGGCGTCCCGAGGCCCGATGGAGATCCCCCCTCCCCATCGTAAGGGTGCGTCCTTACATCAATATAAGCCCCACTCATGACGACACTTACCCCCGGGAACACCTTTTACAGCTTGTTTTTGGCGTTTTCCTTTAAAGTCCGACTAGGGGTGTAAACGAGCCGAGCTGAGCCGAGTAGTGGTGTGCTCAAACTCGAACTCATTTATTTTTTTCGAGCTCGAG
>ONZA01011553.1:22445-35085 GCA_900322205.1 Kewa caespitosa | reverse complement strand
ACACACACACACACATACATATACATATACATATATATATATATATATATATATATATATATTTTCTGTTTCTTGTCTCAAAAATTATATACCAAGATTAAAAATTAAAATTATCTCACGTGAAGATGAAAAGAATAATATGCAGGGTGTCTTTATCGTTCCGCAGCTAAAATTTTTGCTTTTGGTTTTTATTTCGAGTGTTTTTCTATAACTCTATGTATGTTATGTTGCTAAACCATTTAGCTCTTCAATGTGAATGACACTTGCATGTTTTTTTGGAAGAAACAGTAAATGGTAGAGCTTCATGGCATGATACCTTTTTGATTTTGCGCTCCTTTTGTACGTGGGTGGCACCCTCTTGCTGTCCTTGTGAATGAAATTCTTCACTACTTACCTGATTCCCGACCCTTGTTATCTGCCATTGCACAGGGCGATTACCTGAAGTCTGGTCGAGCCTTTTGCTTTCTGCCATTACCTGTAAGAACTGGATTAACTGTCCAAGTGAACGGATACTTTGAAGTTTCATCTAATCGACGTGGAATATGGTACGGCGCAGATATGGACAGAAGTGGAAAAGTGAGATCCATCTGGAACAGGCTTCTTTTGGAGGATGTTATTGCTCCTGCTTTCAATAGTATGCTGCTTGGTGTGCAGGGAATTCTAGGACCGACAGAATCATACTATTCTCTATGGCCACGCGGTGACTTTGAGGAGCCATGGAGTATATTGGTTCAGCATATATACCGAAACATTGTCCAGGCTCCTGTCTTATACACAGATGTTGGAGGGGGAAAATGGGTGTCACCTGCAGAATCTTTTCTTCATGATGAGGAATTCATTGATAAGGAGGAGCTCCATAAAGTTCTTGTCCACCTAGGGAAGCCCATCGTTCGTTTGCCAAATTCCTTGCGTTGTATGCTGTTGAAAAACATAGTTTCTCAGCAGAATGTGGTGACTCCAGATGCTGTGCGGTGCTTTCTTCGTGAATGTGATGCTGTAGGTAAACTTGGCAGTTCTGACAGGCTTCTTTTGCTGGAATATTGCCTTGAAGATCTTTTGGATTCTGATGTTGGAAGGCTGGCAACCAACCTTCCATTGCTCCCCTTGGCAAGTGGCGGCTTTGGGTATTTTTCTGAAGCTTCCAAGGGGATCCCATATTTCCTTTGCAATGAGTTGGAGTATAAGCTGCTTCAACAGATCTCTGACCGCGTAATCAATCGGAATATCCCCTGCAAAATCATGAGTAGACTCTCAGCTATTGGAGATTCATCGGGCGCAAATCTACTTGTCTTCAGTAGTAAGCACCTCGTCCAGTTATTTGATAAATTTATGCCTTCGAAGTGGAGATATAAGAGCAAGGTTCTCTGGGAGCCTGACAAGGGACTGAATGGTCATCCCACCTCATCATGGTTTATCTTATTCTGGGAGTATCTCAGATATCAATGCGAAAGCTTGTCTTCATTTGATGACTGGCCTATCATACCATCCTCATCTGGGCATTTATACAGACCTTCTAAGCAGTCAAAACTGATTAATGTTGGAAAACTTTCTGATAGATTGAGATTTCTACTTGATAAAATTGGGTGTAAGATATTGGATACTCAATATGGAGTTGAACATCCTGATCTGTTGCATTATGTTAGTGATGCTACTGGGCCTGCAGTGCTAGAGTCAGTCATTGATGTTGTCTCTTCAAGTGATGGCTCACAAACAAGGCTTCATTTGCTGGAACCAGAAGAAATAGATGAGCTCCGGAACTTCCTTCTTGATCCGAAGTGGTATATTGGTGGCTGTATGGGTGATTCTGATGTTGGGAAATGCAAGAAACTCCCAATTTTTAGAGTCTACAGTGAAGAGCGTAGTTTGCAGTTTTCTGATCTGGTAGACCCTCATAAATACCTACCACCGAAAGATGTGTCGAACTGCTTCTTTGGCAGTGAATTCATTTCTACTTCCTCAGACACTGAAGACAACATACTACAGAGATACTATGGATTGGAGCGAATGGGCAAGGCTCGCTTCTACAGGATGCAGGTGTTTTTTAGGATTACTGATATGCATGCTGAGGAGCGTGACCGCATCATGCTATCTGTACTAAGAGACTTACCGCATCTATGCATGGAGGATTCCTGTTTCAAGGAAGCTTTGCGGAACCTAGAATTTGTGCCTACCCATACCGGTGCTATTAAGTGTCCAGGTGCTTTGTACGATTCGAGGAACGAAGAGTTGTTTGCTTTGCTTGAAGATTCTGACCTTTTCCCATGTGGGGGTTTTGAAGAATCAGAGATATTGGATGTTCTACAGGGTTTAGGCCTGAGGACTTCTGCATCACCGGAGACAGTATTACAGAGTGCTCAATTCATAGAGCAAATAAGACAAGAACATCCAGAGAAGGCATTTTTCAGAGGAAAGATTCTTCTTGCATACCTAGAGGCAAATGCCCATAGGTGGGCAGCCATTCCACCTAATGAGGATCAAGGAGCACTGAATAGGATGTTTTCTCGAGCCACAACTGCATTCAGGCCTCGTAATTTGAAATCCGATTTAGAGAAGTTTTGGAGTGATATTCAAATGATTTGCTGGTGCCCAGTTCTTGTTTCTGCCCCATATCAAGCATTACCTTGGCCTTTTGGCATATCATCACCAGTTGGTCCTCCTAAGCTTGTAAGACCTAGGACAGACTTGTGGCTTGCGTCGGCTAGCATGCGAATACTAGATGGAGAATGCTCTTCAACAGTCTTGTCCCATCATCTTGGATGGTCTTCTCCGCCAGGCGGGAGTGTGGTCGCTGCCCAAATCCTTGAACTTGGAAAAAACAATGAGATTGTGACAGATCAAGCCTTCCGCCAGCAACTAGCCCTTGCAATGCCCAGAATATATGCCAGATTGACTGAATTGATAGTTTCAGATGAGATGGACATTGTGAAAGCTGTTCTGGAAGGTTGCCGATGGATTTGGGTTGGGGATGGTTTTGCAACTGCAGAAGAGGTTGTTCTTAATGGCCCTTTACATTTGGCTCCTTATATCCGTGTTATACCAGTTGATTTAGCTGTATTTCGACGACTATTTTTGGAGCTTGGTATTCGAGAGTTCTTAATTTTCAGCGACTATGCTGATATATTGTGTAGGATGGCTGCTCGGAAAGGGCTTGATCCTCTGACGGCAGAGGAGCTAACAGCTGCTATACTGGTTGTTCAGCATTTGGCAGAGGCCCCATCTCAAGAAAAGCAAGTAAAAATTTACTTACCTGATGCGGCGGGGCGTCTTCTGCTTGCATCAGATTTGGTTTATAATGATGCTCCGTGGTTGCTTGGTTTGGAGGATTCAGACAGTATACCTAATCATGCACCACCCACCCTCTCATTGAGTGCAAGACGATCTGTTCAAAGGTTTGTGCATGGTAATATATCAAATGATGTAGCAGAAAAGCTAGGTGTCTGCTCACTTCGCAGGTCTTTGCTTGCTGAGAGTGCTGATTCAATGAATTTGAGTCTCTCGGGGGCTGCTGAAGCTTTCGGTCAGCATGAAGCCTTGACAACCAGGCTAAAGCATATACTTGAGATGTATGCAGACGGACCCGGGATTCTCTTTGAGTTGGTTCAGAATGCTGAAGATGCAGGAGCTTCGGAGGTGATCTTCCTATTGGATAAATCTCAGTATGGAACGTCATCTGTGCTTTCTCCTGAGATGGCAGACTGGCAGGGCCCTGCTCTGTATTGCTATAATGACTCTGTCTTCAGCCCACAAGATCTGTATGCAATCTCACGTATCGGTCAAGATAGCAAATTGGACAAGCCCTTTGCAATTGGCAGGTTTGGGCTAGGATTCAATTGTGTGTATCATTTTACTGACATCCCTTCTTTTGTTTCTGGGGAGAACATTGTGATGTTTGATCCTCATGCATGTAATTTGCCTGGAATATCTCCTTCTCACCCCGGCTTGCGGATTAAGTTTCTGGGGAGAAGGATGTTGGAGCAATTTCCTGATCAGTTTGCACCCTTTTTACACTTTGGCTGTGACTTAAAAAATCAATTTCCTGGAACACTCTTTCGGTTTCCTCTTAGGACTGCTACTGTTGCTCCTCGAAGTCATATAAAACAAGAAAGCTATGCACCGGAAGATGTCATGTCACTTTTTTCTTCATTTTCTGAGGTTGTCTCAGAGACCCTTCTTTTCCTGCGCCGAGTGAAGTCTATCTCCCTATTTGTTAAGGATGGATGTACTTCGGAAATGCAACTTGTACACCGTGTCCAAAGGCATACAGTTCCTGACCCAGAATCTTCACCCCATGCGCTACAGCATATGTTTAATTATCTTAATGGGAATTTGAAGAATAATGTGGATAAAGAACAATTTCTTGATAAGTTGAGTGGATGTGCAGATGGGAATATTCCAAAGAGATGTCAGAAGGTTGTGGTGACAGAAGAATACTCATCGAATCTGATATCTCACACATGGATTATGACTGAATGTTTAGGTGGAGGACAGGCACAGACCAGATCCGCAGTTGGTAAATCGAAGCCTCACAAGCGTCTTCCATGGGCATCTCTTGCCGCATACTTGCATTCTGCTAATGTTGATGCCAAATCAAGTGATGTTACACAAGATACTGCTCAGGATTTAGGTGGGTATGCGCAATATAGGAAGAATTTTGAGGGCCGTGCCTTCTGTTTCTTACCTCTGCCCATCAGCACTGGTCTACCTGCTCATGTCAATGCCTACTTTGAACTTTCATCTAACAGGAGGGATATATGGTTTGGGAATGACATGTCAGGTGGTGGGAGAACACGTTCTGAATGGAACATTTACCTCCTTGAGAATGTTGCAGCCCCGGCCTATGGCCGCCTACTTGAAAGGCTGGCTGTGGAAATTGGGCCTGGTGATTTGTTTCTTTCCTTTTGGCCAATAAGGTTAGGGCAAGAACCTTGGTCATCTATGGTACTAAAGCTGTATATGTTTGTTGCCGATGTCAATGTTAATGTCTTATACACCAAAGCTAGAGGCGGTCAGTGGATCTCAGCAAAACAAGCTTTATTTCCAGATTTTACTTTTGATAAGATGCCTCAACTCTGTCAGGCATTATCGGATGTTGGGTTACCCCTTGTCACTGTTTCACAGCCACTTGTAGAGAGATTTATGGAAGTCCGGCCATCACTACATTTTTTGACACCTCAGTTGCTTAGGATGTTGTTACGGCGTAAATATAAATTTAATGAGAGAAGTTCTTTGTTATTAACTCTCCAATATTGCTTATTTGACTTGGAAAAACCTGTTCAGTCTAATTGTTTGCATGGTTTACCTTTGATACCTCTGGCGAATGGCTCTTCGACCACTTTCAATCAAAGAGGTGTGGATGAAAGAATTTACATTGCACGTGGAAATGAGTATGATCTTCTCAAGGACTCAATTGCCTCTCAATTGGTTGATAAGACAATTCCAGAAGAAGTTTACCTGAAGTTATGTGATATAGCACAAAGTGAGGAGTCAAATGTATCTTTTCTTACATGTCATCTTCTTGAGAAGCTTTTTCTCCGGATTCTTCCAGTGAGCTGGCTAAATGTGAAACGGGTTGAATGGACCCCTGGTCATGATCACCAACCTTCTGTAGAATGGATAAGATTGTTCTGGAGTTACCTAAGTTCATGTTGTGATGACCTTTCTGTGTTTTCTAAGTGGCCTATCTTGCCAGTTGGAAATAATTTTCTCATGCAGCTTGTTAGGAATTCAAATATCATTGGAGATGAAGGATGGAGTGAGAATATTTCGTCATTGTTGATAAAAGTAGGTTGCTTATTTTTGAGACATGATCTTGCAATTGGACATCCACAGTTGAAGAATTATGTTCAGTCACCAACAGCTGTGGGCATTCTTAATGCATTATTGGCAGTGGCTGGTAAAGTAGAAAGCGTTGATGGGCTTTTTGCTGATGCATCAGAGGCAGAGCTGCATGAATTAAGGAGCTTTATTCTACAGTCGAAGTGGTTTTCTGAACACGAAATGAATGACATGCACATTGAGGTGATCAAACATATTCCCATGTTCGAGTCCTTCAGAAGCAGAAACCTAGTTAGCTTGAGTAAAGGTATCAAATGGCTAAGACCAAATGGCGTACGTGAAGACCTTCTGGGTGATGATTTTGTCCGCACAGAATCAGACAGGGAACGAGTCATCTTGAGCACATATCTTAAAATCGAAGAACTTCCGAAGGCAGAGTTCTATAAACATTATGTGCTGAACCACATGTCAGAATTCCTCTCATCACAAGGAGCTGTTTCTGCGATTTTGCATGACATAAAAACATTGGTTGAGGAAGATGTTTCTGTTAAGGATGCACTTTCATCAACTCCATTTGTTTTAGCTCGCAGCGGGCTGTGGCAACAGCCATCCAGGTATTATATTCGCTAATCCATTGTCTTTTTATCCATCTCACTTGCTGTTGCTATGTTGCTGCACTTGAGATATAACTGTGCACATTTTTGTTTTTGTTTCTTTCCCTATTTGAGTAGATTTTATGTACGTGGAAAGCAAGACACCCCAACATACCTTTTTATTTATTAATTTATTTATTTTTTTGGGTAAATTGAGTGAGAGACACCCTGTATAAGATAGGCGCATTTATTTATTTATTTATTTATTTATTTATTATTATTATTATTATTATTATTATTATTTTTTTTTTTCTAATTATTTGATGTCAAGGCTAGCGGTCGAAATTAAGTGTTATGTATTGTACATAGGGAAACAGTGTTAGAAAGCACTAGAAAGGCAACACAAGGAAATACTGAATGATGAGGAAGTACTATTTTGCAAATTGCATCTTCTGTCCTTGTACTATTTTCACTTTCCATTATTTGCCTTTGTGGCGAGAACTGAATGTCATTCTTCTGTAATCTTGACGTCCAATTAACTATATACCTCTGATCATTTGGAAGAGGAGAAAGATAGCTGAAAGTAAATAATGGTCTGATTAGTGATTCTTGTTTGCTGGATTGGTTGGGCAGGCTCTATGATCCTCGTATTCCAGAGCTACGTTTGCTGCTGCACAGAGACGTTTTCTTCCCTTCCAAAGAATTTTCCGATCCGGAGACCTTAGGGATGTTAATTGGCTTAGGTTTGAGGCAAACCTTGGGTTATACTGGCGTGCTTGATTGTGCAAGGACAGTCTCACTTTTAAATGATTCTAGGGATCCAGAGACGCTGATTCATGGAAGGAGGTTGCTTGCCTGTTTAGATGCTCTAGGGTCCAAGCTCTCAGTTGAGGAAGGAGAAGGGGCCCTTGAAATGTTTGAAGAGTATGTTCATTCTTCCGTTTGCAAGGAGGATTGGGATACTGATGCATTTATAGATAGCCTGATTGATGGTAAACCAGAAGAAGAATTTTGGTCAGAGCTTAAAGCCATTGAGTGGTGTCCTCTATCCGTTGATCCTCCACTGCAAGGTCTTCCGTGGCTGAAATCTGATAATCTTGTAGTAGCCCCAAACATGGTGAGACCCAGGTCAGATATGTGGATGGTGTCATCCAGTATGAACATATTAGCTGCTGAGTGCTGCTCCACATATGTCAAACGGAAATTGGGATGGATGGATCGTCCTAGAGTGCAAGTTTTATCGACTCAACTGGTTGAACTGAGCAGGTCATATGCCCAATTCAAGGTGGAATCGTGTGTTGACCCTGTTTTTGACGCTGAGTTGCACAAAGGAATCCAATCACTTTATTCAATGATGCAAGAGTTTATTGATACTCAGGATATTACGATTTTGAACTCTGCGCTTGAAGGTGTTTCTTGGGTTTGGATTGGTGATGGTTTTGTGGCTCCAAATGCTCTTGCATTTGACTCACCAGTCAAATTTCAGCCATACTTGTATGTGGTCCCGTCTGAGTTATCAACCTTTAGAGATTTGCTGTTAGCCTTGGGTGTGAAACTTAGCTTTGAGGTTTCTGACTATATCTGTGTTCTGCAAAAGTTGCAGAACGACATCAAAGGATCTGTGCTGTCAAATGACCAGTTATGTTTTGTCCATTGTGTCCTTGAAGCTATTGCAGATTGCCATGCAGATATGCCACCATCAGAAGTTTCCAATGCTTCTCTACTAATTCCAGATGCTTCTGGTATTTTGAGGTATTCCCCTGATGTCATTTTCAATGATGCGCCATGGATGGAGAACAACATTTCAGTAGGAAAAAGTTTTGTTCATGCAAGCATAAGTAACGATTTGGCAACAAGATTGGGAGTGCAATCACTTCGTTATCTGTCTTTGGTTGATGAAGAAATGGCCAAAGATTTAGTGTGCATGGACTTTGGAAGGATCACTGAGCTTTTGACACTCTATGCTAGTAATGATTTTCTGTTGTTTGACCTCCTTGAGTTGGCAGACAGCTGCAACACCAAAAAAATGCACATTATCTTTGACAAAAGAGAACATCCTTGCCAATCTCTGTTGCAGCATAATCTAGGTATCCAGAACTATAGTTCAGTAACTGTTTTATGTTAAGAATAACCAATCAAGTTTGCTGCTAATCTGACGATGAGGCTCATGTCTCAAGTTTATCTTATTTTTTCTTTTTATGTATGATACAGGTGAATTCCAAGGGCCTTCTTTACTTGTTATCTTCGAAGGGGCAAACTTAACCAGGGAGGAAGTCACTAGTTTACAGTTCTTGCCTCCATGGAGGCTGCGGGGTGACACTCTTAATTATGGATTGGCTTTGCTGAGCAGCTTTTCTGTTTGTGATCTTCTGTCGGTCTTATCTGGTGGCTACTACTATATGTTTGATCCTCGCGGTTTGGTGCTTGCACCTCCCTCAAGTCATTCTCCTGCAGCGAAAGTGTTCTCTTTGACTGGTAATCAATCAGACTACATATTAGGTCTTTTTGTTTTTTGTTAAAACGAAGAATTAAGTCAAAATTGTCTTTTATCATGCTCTGGCCCTGGTTGTTACTTCTCCCTATGCTTGAAGTGTGTTGTGCTCCTGTAAGACTTGTTTCCAATTGACTGTCTTGAGTTTGTGTCTCTTTTGCAACATGCAAGGAGGATATCAAAAGGGGGGGGGGGGATTGGGATTGATTTCAACCCGTGGAACCAAACCCGCATCTCGCTGGCGGAATGTGGTTTAGGGGGCTGCTGAGCCCTCTGCTCCTCTCACCCGAATCCTGTCACAATTTTTTTATTATTTTATTTTCTCGTGCTGGAGACTGTGATGTTATCCCATTTTATCACCAACCCAGTATGAAACCTTGATCTGTTATTCCTCTGATATCTCTTAGTGTTGAGCTGATAATGAATGCGTTTATATTCCATTGCCACAGACCCCCATTAGATAAATTATAAATAGATCCAAGTTTTCCATCAGGCACTCACCATCCGCACCATCTCATCAAATAGCGGAATCATTGTCAGTCACTGGTGACCATTAGCTAGAGATTAGTGAGAATAAAAATTTAATGCCTCGACAAATACTTTCCTCAAACAAATGATTTGTTGACGATGTCGTAGAAGGTCCGAATTACTCTGCACCCAAGTGTACATCCCAATAACTAAGGTCCATATTAAGGCTGTTCCATCTAGAATTTCTTTTTTCTTTTTTTTTTTTCCTTCTTTTTTTTCCGCTTTATTTTTTCTTCTTCGTTGGTTCTTGGCAATCTTTGGCGTTTGGCCTTTATCTTGGAGCTCGAGTTCCATATTTCCACTTGCTACATTTTTCTTTCTCTTACTACTTGTAGATGTGAGAAAGAAATGAGTCATCACACTATAGTGGTCTTGCGAGCTCAGTAGGGTGTTGTACTGTTTGATTTTTGATTGCTTGTTCATGATTGATCTTGTTTTGTGTTGTGTGTTTATTGATTGAGCATCAGCTTCAAGTTATTTTTTGAGGTGCAGTTTGTCGTTTGTTGAATAATCGAAGGACTGACGTTGTTTCTCATGTATGTTTAGGTACGAACTTGATTGAGCGATTTCGTGATCAGTTTTCTCCTATGCTTGTGGCTCAAAATAGGACGTTATCATCTGACATGACCGTTATCCGTATGCCACTTTCCGCTGAGTTTATGAAGGACGGAGTTGAAGCTGGATTCCAGAAAGTTAAGCAGATATATGAAAGATTTATGGAACATGGATCTCGTGCACTTCTATTCCTGAAGTCCGTATTACAGGTACAGGTGGTAGTCCATTGTGCGTGATTACTAGCTGCCAGCTTTAGCTTTACAACTGTAGCTATTTGGTGCAAAGAGGAGGAAAACTACCTGCTGATCTTATACCTTTATGTTGGACTTCTCCCTTCATGCCAAAGTAATTACTTGATGTTATTTAGTTCGACGAAAATGAAGGGGGGATGTCGATGTTACTTGAAACAAACCCCTTGAGTGTTGATTGTTTGGTGAATTTTTAGATGAAAGAAGAATCTTATATTAATAGCTAAAAGGCGAAACACAAGGGGAGAACAATATGTCCTCCAATAAAGAAGTTACATATTTCCCAGTTATGCCGGAGACATGAAATTCGGTATTATTCCCTAAAAGCACCAGCAGCTCTTGACAAAAGTGAAGCTAGGTAGAAGATCCAATCCCATATTCTGTCCACCGGAAAGGCTATTCCCTGAAAAGTGTGCCTAATTTGCCCCCTAAATGTTTGGTAAATTTTGCTCTACAGTAATTTTCTGAGATGATCTCGTTTGGCCTTAAAAAGGTTTGAGATTATTTTTTTGGTTATAGTACTCAGGTGTGATTTCGTTTGACCTTAAAAAGTTTGAGATATTTTTTCGGGATGGAGGTGTAGGATTTTGTTTATCTGCTGATAATCTCCCTCCAACATGCCAAGGAATGACTAGTACAGAGGCCTTGGATGTGGGAAAAGAACCATATTTTTATGATACAAGCAACACATCTTTGTCTTGTCAAAAAGAAAAAGAGAAGTGGACACATCTTTGTCCTGTAGTGATGGGTGTAAGTATGGTATTCACTCAATCGTTTATGGATGTCATGCACAAGATTGAAGGACTAGGGCAGGGCACAATCTAGTAAATCCCGTAGAACACATTCAGAATTTAGAAGGGGCTTCAGGTTCATTTTCTTTTGGATCCTTGTAAGGGTAGATTTCTTTTGTAATATATATCTTGATGTGTAATGAACTTTTAGGCTAGAAGATTGATCAAGTACTGTGATGTGTTTCACGGAGTACTGAAAAAAGCCTTATCCTACCATTGATACGGTCACAATAAACTCCTATTTAACTAGTGTTAGGCCCATGTGTTGCACGGATATTGATAGACTTAGTATGCGGCTTACACATTATTAGGAATTAGTTTGTGACCCGTACGAAGAAAGATGGTAAGATTGTTTTTTTCAAACTTCAAAACTTAAATAATCAGGTAAGTACGAAAACTTTATGTAGTTAAATTCTTGTGATGATTTATATCATTCTAAGATTTAATCTTTTCTTCAAATTCTGAGAGACAAATTTCAAGTAGAAGTGCTATATTTATGGGACACAAGGAGTATTTATTTAGAGAGTAATTATCATTATCTATCATTGTGTATCCAAAATGTAACCTTTTATTTTCCCCTTTCACCACCAAAACTGAAGTGATTTTATTTTTCCAATTAAACTTCAATTGCCTATTTTCAAAATCTCCCGCCGAGTTACCTTTGAGTAGATTTTCTTCCCCCATTTTGAGTCATTTCTCATTCTCATAAACAATTGCCTCGTTGCTCCTTCCACACATAATTTTACCCTTTTTACCATTACTTTCATCCATCCCTTAATTATCTATCAGATTAATCTAGTAAATTTTCTCTCCTTACTCGTTTGTACTCCCTTTGTCCCAGAATCTCTTTTACACTTTGGTTATACACACATACCAAGGAAAGCAATCTAGGAATATTTGTTTTTAGACTTGCAAGTAGGGAGCTATTAACATGGGGAAGTGGAGAGAGAAAAAGACTTGGACATGGGGCGTATAAGAATCAAATGGGCAAAGGGAGAAGCATAGAAAATTTTAGCTCAAATGTCGTTACCAAATAAGGAATGTAAAGGAAATTATGAGACAACTCAAAAAGGAAAGTGTGAAGGAGATTCCGGGACGGAGAGAGTAATCAGTTATTTATTTAGTGTAGTTATGATTTCTTTTTGTTTGAGTAGTCAGTTGGATAGCTATACCAGTTTGTATTAAGCACATACTCCATAATTTTGAAATACTCATACATAGTACCAAGATGATAATTTCTTATCTAAAAAAAATAAAAAATACCAAGATGATAATTAGATAGTGCACTAAGACGCACATATGGTGATATCTGATAAGTGTGAAGAATAATGCTTCAAGTATGGAGTTGTAATATCTCAAGGAGTTATTTTATGATGCTATGTCAGTATAATGTATCATGTTTATTGTTCCTTTTTACCAAAATTTGCTATCTTGCATTTTTTTTAAAAAAAAAAAAAAAAACTGATTTCTACCCTTCACTGTAGTGAATGAGAATAATTTTCTCGAATGTGTTCCGTAAAAAGTTGCAAAGACAATCTTCATATTGTAGGAAACTTGAAGTAAAATAAAAAACAATGCTAAGAAACCTAAAAAGATTTTAGGCCGGAAAACTATTAACCACATCACGACATGTGGCATTTTGTTTTTTAAAAGTCTCTC
>ONZA01011543.1:28755-39108 GCA_900322205.1 Kewa caespitosa | reverse complement strand
AGACTTGGGTTGACTATTTCTTAACCCGACTCGAACTCGACTCGATTCGTCATCTAAGTGAGTCGAGTCAAGTTCAATTGAATTTTAACTCGACTCGTTTTGACTGGCACCGAACTCGCACCGACTCGCCCCGAGTGAAGCTCTAATGGCGGCCGTTTCCGCCGGGAACATCTTTTATAGCCGTTGTGGGCGTTTCCCTTCAAAGCATGACGTCCGGGATCACCATATAGGTCATTTCGGACCAAAGGCCATATAGACCATTTCGGACCAAACTAATGGCCGAAACGGACTCCAATGGCGCCATAGGGCCCATATTTGTCCGTGGCACATTTTTCGTGAAATTTCATTTGACTCCCGGGGGCCGATTTTCGTGACTTATAGCCTTCGGTAGGGGCCATTTCCGGGACTTCCCGAGGCCCGGTGGAGATTGGTTCGCCATCGCAGTGGCGCGTTCCCACATCAATATAAGCCCCACCCATGGAAGCAGTTTCCTTAGGGAACACCTTTTACAACCCGTTTTGGGCGTTTTCCTTAAAAGCATAACACATGTCCGGGACCACCATATAGGCCATTTCGGATCAAAGGCCATATAGGCCATTTCGGACCAAATCAATGGCCGAAACGGACTCCAATGGCCTCCTAGGGCACATATTAGTCTGTGGCACAGTTTTTGTGAAATTCCATTTGACTCCCGGGGGCTATTTTCGTGACTTATAGCCTTCGGTCGGGGCCATTTCCGGGGCATCCCGGGGCCCGGTGGAGATTGTGTTCGTCATCGTAGTGGCGTGTTCCCACATCAATATAAGCCCCACCGATGGTGGCAGTTTCCTCAGGGAACATCTTTTGCAACCCGTTTTGGGCGTTTTTCCTTAAAAGCATGACACGTGTCCGGGACCACCATATAAGCCATTTCGGACCAAAGGCCATATTTGGCCACTTCGGACCAAATCAGTGGCCGAAACGGACTTCAATGGCCTCCTAGGTCCCAAATTTGTGTGTGGCACATTTCCGTGAAGTTTCATTTCGGACCCCCGGGGGCCGATTTTCGTGACTCATAGCCTTTGGTCGGGGCCATTTCAGGGGCGTCCCGGGGCCCGGTGGAGGTCGGGCCTGCCATCGCAGGGGTGCGTCTGTCCATGGCACAGTTTTCGGAAAATTTCATTCTGAACCTGGGGGCCGATTTTCGTGACTTATTGGCTTCGGTCGGGTCCCTTTCCGGGGTTTCCCAAGGCCTGGTGGAGTTTGGGTATGCCATCGCAAGGGCGTATTCCCACATCAATATAAGCCCCATCCATAGTGGCAGTTGCCCCTGGGAACACCTTTTACAGCCCGTTTGGGCGTTTTCCTTCAAAGCATGACACGTGTCCGGGACCACCTTAAAGGCCATTTCACACCAAATGCCATGTAGGCCATTTCGGACCACATCAATGGCCGAAACCGACTCCAATGATCTCCTAGGGCCCATAATCTTCCGTGGCACAGTTTTCGTAAAATTTCATTCTGGACCCCCGGGGGTCGATTTTCGTACTTATTGGCTTCGGTTGGGGTCCTTTCCGGGGCTTCCCAAGGCCTAGTGGAGTTTGGGTACGCCATCGCAAGGGCGCATTCCCACATCAATATAAGCCCCATCCATAGTGGCAGTTACCCACGCGAACACCTTTTACAACCCGTTTTGGGCGTTTTCCTTCAAAGCATGACACGTGTTCGGGACCACCTTAGAGGGCCATTTCACACCAAATGCCATATAGGCTATTTCGGACCAAATCTTTCTCCGAAACGGACCCCTGTGGTTTCCTAGGGTCCATATTTTTCCGTGGCACAGTTTTCGTGAAATTTCATTCCAGACCCTCGGGGGCTGATATTCGTGACTTATAGCCTTCAGTCTGGGCCATTTCTGGGGCGTCCCGGGACCTTGTGGAGATTGGGCCTGCGATGGCAGGGGCGCATTCCCAGATTAATATAAGCCCCGGGCATGGCGGTAGTTGCCATCGAGAACACCTTTTACAGCCTGTTTTGGGCGTTTTCCTTCAAAGCATGTCACGTGTCCAGGAACACCATAAAGGCCATTTCGTATCAAAGGCTGTAGAGCCTATAGGCCATTTCGGACAATATCAATGGCCAAAAAAGGCTCCAATGGTATCCTTGGCTCATAATTGTCTGTGGCACAGTTTTCGTGAAATTTTATTTCGGACCCACGGGGCCGATTTTCGTGACTTATACCCTTCGGTCAGGGCCATTTCCGGAGCGTTCCGGGACCCGGTGGAGATTTGGTTTGTCATCGCAGTAGCGCATTCCCACATAATTATAAGCCCCACCCATGGCGGCAGTTTCCTAAGGGAACATCTTTTACAGCCCGTTTTGGGCTATTTCCTTAAAAGCATGACACGAGTCCGGGACCACCATATAGGCCATTTCGGACCAAATCAATATCCGAAATGGACTCCAATGGCCTCCTAAGGCCCAAATTTGTACGTGGCATAGTTTACGTGAAGTTTCATTTCGGACCCCCGGGGGTCGATTTTCGTGACTTATATACTTCGGTCAGGGCCATTTCAAGGGCGTCCCGGGGCCCGGTGGAGGTCAGCTCGCCATCGCAGGGGCACGTTCCCAAATCAATATGACCCCCACCCATGGCGGAAATCGCCCCCATGAACACCTTTTACAGCCCGTTTTGGGCGTTTTCCTTCAAAGCATGACATGTGTCCGGGACCACCATATAGGCCATTTCGGACCAAATCAATGGACGAAACGGACTTGAACGACCTCATAGGGCCCATTATTGTCCGTGGCACAGTTTTCATAAAATTTCATTGCGGACACCCGGGGCCGATTTTCGTGACTTATAGGCTTCGGTCGGGGCCCTTTCCGGGGCTTCCTAGGGCCCGGTGGAATTTGGGCACGCCATCGCAGGGGCGCGTTCGCACATCAGTATAAGCCCCATCCATGGTGCCCGTTGCCCCCGGGAACACCTTTTACAACAAGTTTTGGGTGTTTTCCTTCAAAGCATGACACGTGTCCGGGACCACCTTAAAGGCCATTTCACACCAAATGCCATATAGGCTATTTCGGACCAAATCAATGGCCGAAACGGACTCCAACGGCCTCCGAGGGCTCATATTTTTCTGTGGCACAGTTTTTGTGAAATTTCATTCCGAACCCCCCGGGGGCTGATTTTCGTGACTTTGAGCCATCGGTCAGGGCCATTTTCGTGGCGTCCTGGGGCCCGGTGGAGATTTGGCCCGTCATCACAGGAGCGCATTCCCACATCAGNNTAAGCCCCACCCATGGCGGCAATTGCCCCTAGGAACACCTTTTACAACCTGTTTCGAGCGCTTTATTTCAAAGCATGACACATGTCCGGGACAACCATGTAGGCCATTTCGTACCAAAGGCCATATAGGCTATTTCGGACCAAATCAATGGCCGAAATGGACTCCAATGGCCTCCTAGAGTCAATAACTTTCCGTGGCACAATTTTCATAAAATTTCATTCTAGACCCTCGGGGACCATTTTCGTGACTTAAAGCCTTCGGGGCCATTTCCGAGGCTTCCCAGGCCCGGTGGAGATTCGGCACGACATCGCAGGGGCGCGTTCCCACATCAATGTAAATGCCACTCATGGCGGCAGTTGCCCACGTGAAAACCTTTTACAACCCGTTTTGGGCGTTTTCTTTCTAAGCATGACATGTGTCCGGGACCACCATAAAGGCCATTTCGGACAAAAGGTCATATAGGCCATTTCGGACTAAATCAATGGCCGCAATGGACTCCGATGGCCTCCAACGACCCATAATTTTCCGTGGCACACTTTTCATGAAATTTCATTCCGGATCCCCGGGGGCCGATTTTCGTGACTCACAGCCTTTGGTCGAGGTCATTTCCAGGGCGTCCCGGATCCCGGTGGAGATTGGGCCCGCCATCGCAGGGGCGCATTCCCACATCAATATAAGCCCCACCCATGGCGGCATCTGCCCCCGGGAACACCTTTTACAGCCCGTTTTGGGTGTTTTCCTTCAAAGCATGACACGTGTCCGGGACCACCATATAGGTCATTTCGAACCAAAGGCCATATAGGCCATTTCGGACCAAATCAATGGTTGAAACGGACTCCAATGACCTCCTAGGGCCATGGCACAGTTTTTGTGTAATTTCATTTCGGACCCTGGGGGCTGATTTTCGTGACTTATAGCCTTCGGTCGGGGCCATTTTCGGGGTGTCCTGGGGACCGGTGGAGGTTTGGCCCGCCATAGTTAGGGCGCATTCCCACATCAATATAAGCCCCACTCATGGCGACAGTTTCACCCGGGGACACATTTATAGCCTGTTTTGGGCATTTTTACTTCAAAGCATGACAAGTGTGTGACATCTGGTACCATATAGGCCGTTTCGGACAAAAGGCCAGATAGGCTCTTTCGGAACAAATCAATGGCCGAAACGGAATCTAATGGTCTCCTAGGGCCCATATTTGTCCGTGGCACAGTTTTTTAGAAAAAACATTCTGGCCCCCGGGGACCGATTTTCGTGACTTATAGCTTTCGGTCAGGCCATTTTCGGGGCGTCTCGGGGCGTGGTGGAAATTGGGCCCACCATTGCAGGGGCGCGTTCCCACATCGATATAAGCCCCACCCATGGCAGTAGTTGCCCCTAGGAACACCTTTTACAACTCATTTTGGGAGTTTTCTTTCAAAGCATGACACGTGTTCGGGACCACCACATAGGCCATTTCGGACCAAAGGCAATGTAGGCCTTATCGGACCAAATCAATGGCCGAAATGGACTGTAGTCGCCTCCTAGGGCCCATAATTATCCATGACACAATTTTCGTGAAATTTCATTCTAGATCCCCGGAAGCCGATTTTCGTGCTTCGGTCGGGGCAATTTTCAGGGCGTCCCGGAGCTCAGTGGAGATTGAGCCCGCCATCGCAGGGGCGCGTTCCCACATCAATATAAGCCCCACCCATGGCGGCAGTTACCCCCGGGAACACCTTTTACAACCCGTTTTGGGCGTTGTCTTTCAAAGCATGACACGTGTCTAGGACCACCATTTAGGCCATTTCGGACCAAAGGACATATAGGCCATTTCGGACCAAATCAATGGTCGAAATGGACTCCAATGGACTCCTAGGGCCCATATTTATCCGTGGCACAGTTTTCATGAAATTTCATTTTGGACCCCCCGGGGGTAGATTTTCGTGACTTATAGCCTTCAGTTGGGGCCATTTTCGGGGTGTCTTGGGGCCTGGTGGAGATTAGGCACGCCGTCGTATGGGTGCGTTCAACACATCAATATATGCCTTACCCATGGCAGCAGTTGCCCCCATCAACACCTTTTATAGCCCGTTTTGGGCCTTTTCCTTCAAAGCATGACACGTGTCCGGCACCACCATATAGGCCATTTAGGACAAAATCAACGGTCGAAACGGAATCCAATGTCCTCCTTGGGCCCATATTTGTCTGTGGCAAAGTTTTTGTGAAATTTCATTTCGGACCACCGGGGGCCGATTTTCGTGATTTATAGCCTTCGGTCGGGCTCATTATCGGGGCGTCCCAGGTCCCAGTGGAGATTGGGCCCGCCATCGCAAAGGCTCGTTCCCACATCAATCTAAGCCCCATCCATGGCCACATTTGCCCCTAGAAAAACCTTTTACAACCCGTTTTGGGCATTTTCTTTCAAAGCGTGACACGTGTCCGGGACCACCATATAGGCCATTTTGGACCAAAGGCCATATAGGCCATTATGGACCAAATCAAAGGCCGAAATGGACTGTAGTCACCTCCAAGGGCCCATAATTATCCATGACATAGTTTTCGTGAAATTTCATTCTGGATCCCCAAAAGGATTTTCGTGACTTCTAGCCTTCGGTCAGGGCCATTTTCAAGGTGTCCCGGAGCTCGGTGGAGATTGGGCCCGCCATCGCAGGGGCGCGTTCCCACATCAATATAAGCCCCACCCATGGCGGCAGTTACCCCCGGGAACACCTTTTACAACCCGTTTGGGGCGTTGTCTTTCAAAGCATGACATGTGTCCGGGACCACAATATCGGCCAATTCCGACCATAAGCCATATAGGCTATTTCGGACCAAATCAATGGTCGAAATGGATCCAATGACCTCCTATGGCCCATAAATGTTCGTGGCACAGTTTTCATGAAATTTCATTCCGGACCCTCGGGGGCCGATATTCGTGACTTATAGCCTTCGGTCGGGGCCATTTCCGGGGTGTCCAGGGGCCGGTGGAGGTTTGGCCCACCATCACAGGGGCACGTTCCCACATCAATATAAGCCCCACCCATGGCGGCAGTTTCACCAAGGAACACCTTTTAAAGCCTGTTTTGGGCGTTTTCCTTCAGAGCATGACACGTGTCGAGGACCACTATATAAGCCATTTCAGACAAAAGGCCATATGGGCCAGTTCGAACCATATCAATGGCCAAAAAGGACTCCAATGGCCTCCTAGGGCCCATATTTGTTCGTGGCATAGTTTTTGTGAAATTTCATTCCGGACCCCCAGGGGCCAAGTTTTCGTCACTTGTAGCCTTCGGTCGGGGCCATTTTCATGGTGTCTGGGGGCCCGGGGGAGATTGGGCCCGCCATCGCAGGGACGCATTGCCACATCAATATAAGTCCCACCCATGGTGGCAGATGCCCCCATGAACAACTTTCACAGCCTGTTTTGAGCGTTTTCTTTTAGAGCATGACACGTGTCCAGGACCACCATATAAGCCATTTCGGATCAAACGCAATATAGGCCATTTCGGACAAAATCAATGGCCGAAACAGACTCCAATGGCCTACTAGGGCTTATATTTGTCGGGGTACGGTTTTCGTGAAATTTCATTTCGAACCCTCGGGAGCCGATTTTCGTGACTTTTAGCCCTTCGGTAGGGGCTACTTCCAGGGCATTCCGAGGACCAGTGGGGATTGGGCCCGCCATCGCAGGGGTGCGTTGCAAGATCAATATTAGCCCCACCCATGGCGATAATTACCCCTGGGAATACCTTTTACATCCCGTTTTGGGCATTTTCCTTCAAAACATGACACGTGTCCGAGACAACCAAATTGGCCATTTCGGACCAAATCAATGGCCGAAACGGACTCCAATGGCCTCCTAGGGCCCATGTTTGTCCGTGGCATAGTTTTTGTGAAATTTCATTCCAGACCCCCGAGGGCTGATTTTCGTAACTTATAGCCTTCGGTCGGGGCCATTTCCGGGGCGTCCCGGGGCGCTGGGCCGTGTTCCCACATCAATATAAGCCCCATCCATGGAGGCAGCTTCCCCCAGGAACACCTTATACATCCCCCTTTTGGCGTTTTCCTTCAAAGCATGACACGTGTCCATGACAACCATATTGGCCATTTCGGACCAAAGGCCATATAGGACATTTCAGACCAAAGGCCATATAGGCCATTTCGGACCAAAGCAATGGCTAAAACGGACTCCAATGGCCTCCTAGGGCCCATTTTTATCCGTGGCATAGTTTTTGTGAAATTTCATTCCTGACCCCCGAGGGCTGATTTTCGTAACTTATAGCTTTCGGTCGAGGCCATTTCCGGGGCGTCCTAGGGCGCTGGTCTTGTTCCCACATCAATATAAGCCCCACCCATGGAGGCAGTTTTCCCAAGGAACACCTTTTACAGCCCGATTTAGGCGTTTTCCATTAAAGCATGACACGTGTCCGGGAGTACCATATAGGCCATTTCGGACCAAATATCATATAGGCCATTTCGGACCAAATCAATGGTTGAAATAGACTCCAATAGAATCCTAGGGCCCATATTTATCTGTGGAACAGTTTTCGTGAAATTTCATTCCGGACTCCCGGGTGCCGATTTTCATGACTTATAGCCTTCGGTCGGGGCCATTTTCGGCGTGTCTTGGGGCCCGGTGGAGATTGGGCACGCCATCGCAGGGGCGCGTTCCCATATCAATTTAAGGCCCACCCATGGCGGCAGTTGACCCCAGGAACACCTTTTACAGCCCGTTTAGGGCGCCTTTTCCTTCGAAGCATGACACGTGTCCGGGACCACCATATAGGCCATTTCGGACCGAGGCCATATAGGCCATTTCAGACAAAATCAACGACCAAAGCGAACTCCAATGGCCTCTTAGGGACCAAATTCGTCGTTGGAACAGTTTTCGTAAAATTTCATTCCAGACCCCCGGGGGTTGATTTTCCAGACTTATAGCCTTGGGTCAGGGCCATTTCTGGGGCGTCCCGGGGCCCAGTGAAAATTTGTCCCGCCATTGCTGGGGCACGTTCCTACATCAATATAAGCCCCTTCCATGGCGGCAGTTGCCCCCGAGAACACCTTTTACTGCCCGTTTTTGGCGTTTTCCTTCAAAGCATGACACGCGCCCGGGACCACCATATATGCGATTACGGATCAAAGGCCATATAGGCCATTTCAGACCAAATCAATGGCCGAAACGGACTCCAATGGCCTCCTAGGGACCATATTTGTCCGTGGCACAGTTTTCGTGAAATTTCATTCCGGACCTGAGGTGCCGATTTTCGTGACTTATAGCCTTCGGTCGGGGCCATCTCCGGGGTGTCCTAGGCCCGGTGGAGATTGGGTCAGCCATCACAGGGGCGCGTTACCACATCCATACAAGCCCCAGGCATGGTGGCGGTTGCCCCGGGGAACACCTTTTACAGCCTGTTTTGGGCGTTTTCCTTCAAAGCATGACACGTGTCCCGGACTACCATATAGGACATTTCGGACCAAAGCGTATGTAGGCCATTTAGGACCAAATCAATCGTCGAAATGGATTCCAATGGTCTCGTAGGGACCTTATTTGTCTGTGGCACAATTTTTTAGAAATTTCATTCCGGACCCCAGGGAGCCAATTTGCGTGACTTGTAGCCTTCGGTCGAGGCCATTTCCGGGGCATTTCGGTCACTGGTGGATATGGAGTCCGCTGTCGCACGGGCGCGTTCCCTCATCAATATATGCTCCACCCATGGCGGTTGTTTCCCTCAGGAACACCTTTTATTGCCTGTTTTGAGTGTTTTCTTTCAAAGCATGACACGTGTCCGTGACCACCATATAGGCCATTTCGGACCAAATAAATGGCTGAAACCGACTCCAATGGCCTAGTAGGGCCCAAATTTGTCCGTGGCACAGCTTTCGTGAAATTTCATTTCAGGACCCCCGGGGGCCGATTTTCGTAACTTATAGCCTTCGATCGGGGCCATTTCCGGGGCGTCTCGGGGCCTGGTGGAGATTGGACCCGCCATCGTAGGGAGCGTTCCCACATCAATGTAAGCCCCACCCATGGCGGCAGTTTCCCCGGGAACACCTTTTACAGAGTGTTTTGGGTGTTTTCCATCAAAGCATGACACATTTCCGGGAACTCCAAACACGCGATTTCGGACCAAAAGCCATATAGGCGTTTTCGGAACAAATCAATGGCCGAAACGGACTCCATTGGCCTCCTAGGGCCCATATTTGTCCGTCGCAAAGTTTAATGAAATTTCATTCCGGACCCTTGGGGGCCGATTTTCGTGACTTGTAGCCTTTGGTCGGGGCCATTTCAGGGGCGTCCCAGGGCCCGGTGGAGATTGGGCCCGCCATCGCAGGGGCGCGTTCCGACATCAATATAAGCCCTACCCATGGCGGCAGTTTCCCCGGGAACACCTTTTACATTTCGTTTTGGGCGTTTTCCTTCAAAGCATGACACGTGTCCGAGACCACCATATAGGCCATTTCGGACCAAATCAATGGTCGAAATGGACTCCAATGGCCTCCTAAGGCCCATATTTGTTTGTGGCACGGTTCTTGTGAAATTTCATTTCGGACCCCGGGGGTAGATTTTCGTGACTTATAGCCTTCGGTCGGGCCATTTCCGAGGCGTCACGAGCCCGGTTGAGATTGGGCCCGCCATCGCTGGGGCGCATTCCCACATCATATAAGCCCCACCCATAGCGGCAATTGCCCACAAGAACACCTTTTAGTGCCTGTTTTGGGGCGTTTTTCTTCAAAGCATGACACGTGTCCGGGATCACAATCTAGGCCATTTCGGACCAAATGCCATATAGGCCATTGCGGACCAAATCAATAGCCAAAATGGAGTCCAATGGCCTCCGAGGGCACATATTTATCTATGGCACAATTTTTGTTAAATTTCATTCCGGACCCTCAATGGCTGATTTTCGTGACTTACAGCCTTCACTCTGGGCCATTTCCGTGGCGTCCCGGGGCTCAGTGGACATTGGGTCCGTCATCGCAGGGGCGCGTTCCCACATTAATATAAGCCCCACCCATGGCGGCAGTTGCCCCCGGGAACACCTTTTACAGCCCGTTTTGGGTATTTTCTTTCAAAGCATGACACGTGTCCGGGACCACCATATA
>ONZA01011525.1:1692-20471 GCA_900322205.1 Kewa caespitosa | reverse complement strand
TTGGGCTTAGTGTCAGGTACTCTCACGTCTTGACTCAAAGCCCTGATTCCCGACTCAGTCAACGCCGTTGTCATCCGGTTATCACTCCATCGGAACCAAGTAAGGTTATGTCCTAATGCAATGTTAAGAGGAAGCGTGTGTGTTTATGGTAGTATTGATTTTAACTACCCTAGAGGAACTTTGAAAGGTTTACTAAGAAAGCTTGCTTAAGACCCTAAGTGTTTAAAAGAGCAAGAGAGCTTGGAAGGTTTAAGTATGTATGTGTTTTATTGCTTGTGTTTTTCTGATGGGCACAAATGAGTACAAGCTGCCTATTTATAGAGGAATTCACCTCCTCAATGGATGGCTAGGATTTAATGTCTAAATCAATGGCTAAGATGAAGCCAAGTATCCCTAATTCTAGAACTCTAACCCTCAATTATAGGTCTCTAATACAAGAAAAAATTATGGTCTAAAATATCTAAGATATTTACAAACTTAATTAGCCAAGTAATTCCCGGATTACTCTAGAACCTCGTCCACTCAGCGCGCCAGTTGGCACCCAATCAGCGTCTTTGTCAGCGCATTGCCCTTGTCTTTCTAGTATGATTTGTGCATGTCCCCATGTTCCCGCTTGTTATTCCATTTGGATTTTGTAAGCATATACATAGGGGAGTGATCCATGAGGGATCACAGGTGCACCCCTATGGGAACCGGTATGCTCTAGTCCACATTCAGCCATGATGTAAAGGAAAAGAGTGAGTTTGTGACACTTTCCCTCACCGAAGTCGTTGACGTCCCCGTCAACGTGCCCCGCTATCTCGATTGTCCCGACTCGTGTGCTTATCTATGATGTCTCGGAATTGCCAAAGGTCTTCCTCCTTTTCCCATGAGACTTCGCTATCGGGTTGTCCCTTCCAACGAACCAAGAATTCTCAGTAACTTGGTAGGCCCCTTCTTTGGATGAGGCAATCAGCCATGATCTACTTATCTCCCGATCATATGAGGCAATTGTCGCTGTTAGAGCCCGTTAAGACTCCCCCCTTGTTGGGCCTTCCTCATCAGCATGGTAACGCTTCAGCATGCTTACATGGAAGACAAGATGAACTTGGAGTTTCGATGGTAACTCCAAGTGATCTGAAACCTTCCCGACCTGTCGTAGCACCGGATAAGGACCCTCATATTTGCGTACCAAGCCTTTATGGACCTTTCGGAAGGCTTTGATTTGCTGGGAAAGTACTTTTACCACCACCATGTCGCCGATTTGGAATTGAAGATGCCGGCTTTGCTTGTCCGCCCATTTCTTCATTTTCTTGGATGTCTTCTCCAAATAGGCTTTGGCGATGTCGAGCTGGTCGTTCCACCCCCGGGCCAGTTTGTAAGTGGCTGGACTTGTACCTTGATATCTCGACGCAACATTTTGTGGTGTCAAAAGTTGTTGTCCCGTTGCAAGCTCGAAGGGGCTATGTTGTGTGAACTCTGACTTCATCAGGTTGTATGAGAATTGGGCGACATCGATCAGCTTTGCCCAATACCGCTGATTGGCACTTATGTAGTGCCGTAAGTACAGCTCCAAGAGAGCATTCACCCGTTCGGATTGTCCGTCCGTCTGTGGATGAAAACTTGTTGAGAAATGCAAGCTGGACCCCATCAGCTTGAATAGCTTCGTCCAAAACTTGGCTATGAATTTCGGGTCTCGATAGCTGATTATGCTTCGAGGTAGACCTCAATATTTCACGACATGCTTGAAGAATAACCTGGTTGTCTCCTCGGCAGTGCAATCACGTGGTGCCGAAATGAAAGTCCCATACTTTGAAAATCGGTCGACCACCACCATAATCGATCCACAACCATCTGACTTGGGAAGTACCGAGATGAAGTCCATAGAAACTCTCTCCCACGGTCTCTCTAGAATGGGTAACGGCTCAAGAAGCACGGTTGGACTCCGCTGCTCGATCTTGTCTTATTGGCACACTAGACATGTCCGAAGATATGATTAGATGTCGTCCCGCATATGTGGCCAGTAGTAAGTATGCTCCATGACTGCTAAAGTTCGTTGCACTCCCGGGTGTCCAGCCCACTTGGAGTCATCTCCTTCATGAGCTCCCGTCGTAGGTTGTCCCATTTCAGCACAAAGATACGGTTCCCGACAGTGTAGAGTAGCCCATCCTCTACCCAGAACCGTCTTGTCTTTCTGTTGTTGGCCATCTCCATCATATTTTTGGCCAACGGATCCTGTTCCAACCCATCCTTAATCTGTCTAAGGACGTTGTTGTCCACCCCACTAATGGTGGCAAGCATAGCCTTTCGGCTAAGAGCATCAACGATGTTTGCTTTTCCGTGGTTGTAGTCCATCACGTAGTCAAACTCAACCATGAAATCCTGCCATCGGACTTGCTTCGGGCTAAGCTTCTTCTGGTTCTGGAAGTAACTTGTTGCCACATTGTAAGTTAAGATGGTGAACCGACTGCAAGTAATGTCGCCACACCCACAAACAATGAATGACAGTCTTCATCTCCTTCTCATGCACCAGGTATTTCTGCTCGGTGCCATTCAGTTTACGAGACTCAAAAGCGACCGGATGTCCATCTTGAACTAGCAAGCCTCCGATAGCAAAGTCGCTGGAATCCGTATTCACCTCGAATGGTTTGGAGTAGTCCAGTAAGGCCAACATCAGTTCCTCCATCATGGCCTTCTTCAAATCTGCAAAGGCCCCTTCACATTTCTCATCCCAGCACCACTTGACCTTCTTCTTCAATAAGTTGGTGAGTGGCGTTGCTCTTGTGGAGTAGCCTTGAATGAAACGACAATAATAGTTTACTAGCCCAAGGAAGGACCACAGTTCAGACAAGTTCTTCGGTGGCTCCCATTCCTTAATGGCCCTCACCTTCGCCCGGTCCATCATAATCCTCCCCTCCTTGATTCAGTGCCCCAAGAAATCGACTTCAGGTTGAGAAAATGAGCACTTTTCCCTCTTGAGATACAATTCGTTGTCTTGGAGTAACTGAAACACTTTACGAAGATGTGCGACATGCTCTTCGAGCGTGTCACAGTATATCACAATATCATCGAGATAAACGACAACAAATTTGTCAAGAAAGGGGTGGATTACCTTGTTCATTAAGGTGTAGAATGTTGTCGGTGCATTTGTGAAGCTGAAGGGCATCACCAAAAATTCAAAAGCCCTGTATCTTGTGACGCACGTTGTCTTGGGCTCGTCTCCCTCCACAATACAGACTTGCCAGTACCCGGAACGCAAGTCCAACTTCGAGAAGTACCTCGCCTTGCCTAGGCGATCGAACAAGTCTGTCACTAGGGAAATGGGATACTTGATGGTGATCTTATTGAGAGCCCGGTAATCAATGCACACTCTCAACGAGTCATCGTGCTTCTTTTGGAACATGTAGGGTGCCTTGGATGGCCGGATAAAGCCTGCCTCGGTTAGCTCCTTGAGTTGCTTTTGTAGCTCCTCCAATTCTGGTGGTGCCATATGATACGGCCCCATTGCTGGCAATCTCACCCCTGGTTCTAACTTGATTGCATGACCCACCTCCTGTCTTGGTGGAAGTCTCTTTGGTAACTCCGGCGACATGACATCTTCGAACTCCTTTAGAACGCCTCAAATTTTTGGTGGTTCTTCAATGGAAGGGGACTCCGGTTCCTCTGCCTTCAACGATGCTATGTAAGTAGGCTCGTTCCTTCGAAAGCCCTTCTTGAATTGGATTGCTGAAAGTACTCTCGACTCAATCTCCTCCCGCGAGATCGGTATCGAATATGTCTCGTTACCTCGAGAGATCAACATGCTTCTGAATGATATTGGCTTCACCGTATCCATGAATTCCATCCCAAGGACCAGGTTGAAGTCGTTCATAGTGACAATGGTGAAGTCCATCCTTCCCTTCCAATCACCCAACTGAAGGGAAATTCCATGAGCCACACTGTGGATAGGCATGGATGAAGAGTTGATGGCCTTCATCCAGCTCCTTGGTGTATTTAAGCCCGAGCCTTGTGGCCTCCTGCTTTGCCACAAAGTTATGTGTCGCACCGTATCGAGCAGTGCCCTCGAGGCTACCCCGTTCACCCTAGCCTCGACATACATCATCCCCTTAGATGGCCGCCGACCGTCTGTTAGCACCTTGATCCTGGCTACTTCGACGACTTCAGGGGTGTGCGCCTTAGTTTCCTTGATGCTGTTAAGGAGACAAAGGGATCCCAACCTTGCCTCCTCCTCTTGGCCCACTTTCTTGTCGTAAGTGGCTGCCATGGCACTCAACTCCTGTTAGTTTAATTTGGGGCAGTCCCGAACAAAGTATGGTCCACTACAAAAGGAAACATTCACGGGTTTTAGTCTTGTCACCAGAAGTGGAAGTGGACTTACCCTGATCCTTCGATTTGTCACCTAGGTAGGAGTTGTTGCTAGTTTGGTGGATCTTCCCTCCCCCACCTTTCTCCTTATAGCCGCCTCTACGATCCCGTTTGTCTCTCTTCAAATCTTTGTGGAAATTGAAGAGAGATTCTGCCATCGAGATTGCATGTGACAAGTCTTGAACTTTACGTCGTTTAACCTCTTGTACGACCCATCGTTGTTGTCCGTCTGTGAAGTACAAGAGTCGATCCTTGTCACTCATGTCGGGTATCTTCAACATAAGGGACATGTACTGGTTGATATATTCTTTAAGCGAACCAGTATGTTTAAGACCGCGAAGCTTTTTTCGGGCAAGCCCCTCATCATTCTTCGGGTAAAATTGCTTCTTGAGTTCTACCCGAAACTCTTCCCACATTCTGATCGCCTTGTCCTTGTATCTGTGCCGGATCCTCCACCAAAGAATCGCATCGTCACACAAGTACTTGGTGACGATCTTGATTTTTCAATGCATCTTCGACCACATGCATCGCCTCACAGTACTGGTCGACACACCAGGGGAAGGTGTCAATTTCCTTCGTTTCTCATTTTCCCGCGAATTTAGGCGGCTCCGGCTTTGAGTTTTGGGATTCTCGAACATTGGCACTCCCAGCTAGAGCGGCCTTGTAGATTACCACCTTTTTCTGCAAGCTGTCCAGGTCGGCCTGGACCTTCTCGACCTGTTCCGACAAGTCGGTCTCCAAACGGATCAGCCTCTCATCGAGTTCAACTTTGAAGACATTTAGTGCCTCCAACATCTTGTCATTCAGCTCGTCAGGAGTGGACTCGACAACCTCCACTCACTCCTCGAGACCATCGATCCTGATCTCCAATGATGCAACCCCGTTGGTAAGCTTAGACACGAGGGGTTCCATCATCTCCTTCTTGTTCTTCTTCCTCCCGGTCTGGGTTTGCTCCTCCTGAATCACGACTGACCCGACACTGATCCATCAATATTCTCGCCTCCATCCACGGTCACGAAGTCCCGTCTCGTGCCATCCTTAACCTGCTCTGATACCAATTCTCATGTGTTGACTCAAAGCCCTAATCCCTGACTCAGTCAACCCTGCTGCCACCCGGTTCTCACTCCGTCGGAATCAAGTAAGGCTATGTCCCGATGCAATGTTAAGAGGAAGCGTGTGTGTTTGTGGTAGTGTCAGTTTTAGCTATCGTAGAGGAACTTTTGAAGGTTTACTAAGAAAACTTGCTTAAGACCCTAAGTGTTTAAAAGAGCAAGAGAGCTTGAAAAGTTTAAGTATGTATGTGTTTTATTGCCTGTGTTTTTCTGATGGGTACAAATGAATACAAGCTACCTATTTATAGAAGACTTCACCTCCTCAATGGATGGCTAGGATTTAATGTCTAAATCAATGGCTAAGATGGATCCAAGTATCCCTAATTCTAGAATTCTAGCCCTCAATTATGGGTCTCTAATACAAGGAAAAAAAATCTGGTCTAAAATATCTAAGATATTTACAAACTAATCAGCCAAGTAATTTCTGAAATACTCTAGAACCTCGTCCAGTCAGCGCGCCAGTTGGCACCCAGTTAGCGCCATCTCAGCATCTTTGTCACCGCATTGCCTTTGTCTTTCCAATATTATTTTTGTGCGTGTCCCCATGTTCTCTCTTATTACTCTATTTAGAGTTTTTAAGCGTATATATAGGGAAGTGATCCATGAGGGATCACAGGTGCACCCCTATGGGAACCTGTATGCTCTAGTCCACATTCAGCCATGATGTAGGGGAGAAGAGTGAGTTCGTGACATGCACTCACTCTTTTTCCCTACAATATGGTTGGACATAACATTTTTCATGTGGGACCATGTAATCATCCCTTGGATCACACCCCTTATATATGGTTAAGTCGTTTAAATCGACTGGCAGGAAATGACACATTTAGTGCACAAAATACATACTGGAAAGACAAGGTTAATATGATGATCATGATGCTGACTTGGCCCTGGGAGCTAGCGTGCAAGCTGACTTGGTCGTGTTCTAGAGTAATCTGGGAACAACTTGGTTGGCACATTACTTTGTAAATATCTTAGATATTTAGTTTAGATATTTACCCTTTATTGGAAGCATAATATTGAGGTTGTAATTCTAGATTTAGGCTACTTGGCTAAATCCTAGCCATCCATGTAAAGGTTAAATGCTAGCCTCCATTAAGGAGGTGTCTACCTCTATAAATAGACACTATTGCAAAACTTTTGGGACATCAAAAAATCAGCCTTAAAGCCTTTAAAAAGCTTATCATGCTCTTTACATTAAAATACCTCTTAGCATATTTCTCTAGGTACCTTTCAAAGTTCCTTTAGAGTTCCAAACCCGACACCACTACAATACACGCTTCCCCTTAACAAAAGCTTCTGGACATAGCCTTACTTGTTTCCGATGGAGTATGAACCGGGTGGAAGCGAGGTTGACTGAGTCGGGGTTCAAGGCTTTAAGTCAACACGTGAGAAGTGGTATTAGAGCGAGTTAAGGAGGGCATGAGACAGGACTTTGTAACCATGTGGATGCTTTAGTATCGAGAGCAATCATGACTCATGAGAAACAAGCTCAAAAAATCGGGAGGAAGAAGAACAAGAAGGAGACGATGGAATCCCTCGTGACCAAGCTCACTGATGGGATTGCATCATTGGAGATTGGAACCGACGGTCTCAAGGAGCGCTTGGAAGCAACCGAGTCAACTCTCGACAAGCTCAATGGAATTTTTTTGGAGGCACTTAACACGTTCAAAACCGAGCTCGACGAGAGGCTGACCCGACTAGTGACCAACCTGTCAAGAGGGGTCGAGAAGGTTCAGGCCGACCAGGACAGCCTACAAAACAAGGTGGTAATCTGCAAGGCCGCGCTGGTTGGGAGCGCTAATGTTTAGAAATCCCCCGAAACTCAAAGTACTGGACCCGCCCAAATTCACGAGAAAACGGGACGCGAAGGAGATCAATACTTTCCTCTAGTGTGTCGACTAGTACTTTGAGGCGATGCATGTGGATGATGATGCATCAAAAATCAAAACCGTCACCAGGTACTTGTGTGATGATGTGATCCTCTGGTGGAGGGTACGCCATGGAGATAGGAACAATGCGATCAAGACTTGGGAGGAGTTCCGAGTAGAACTCAAAAAGCAATTTTACCTGCAGAATGCCGATGAGCTTGCCCAAAAGAAGCTCCACGGTCTAAAACATTCTGGTTTGATCAAAGATTATATCAAGCAATACATGTCCCTTATGTTATAAATTCCCGACATGAGCGACAAGGATCGGCTCTTATACTTCATGGACAGATTACAAAGGTTGTCAGAACATGAGCTTAAACTACGAAACGTCCAAGACTTGTCCCAAGCAATCTCGGTGGCCGAGCCTCTCTTTGAGTTCCTAAAGGATTCTAAGAGGGACAAACGGGATGGGAAAGACGGCTACAAGGAGAAAGGTGGGGGATGGAAGACCCACCAATCCAACAACAAGTTTTACAGCGCTGACACATCCAAGGATCGGGGTACGTCCACAACTGATTATGGTGAAAAGACTAAGACTTGTGAATGCTTTCTTCGTAGTGGCCCGCATTTTGTTTGAGACAATCCGCAGTGCCAGAAGTTGAACGCTATGGTAGCCAGTTATGATTGGAATACCAGTCAAGAGGATGAGACAATGTTGGGGTCCCTTCGTCTCCTAAACCGCATCAAGGCAACTAAGGCGCACATCCCTGAAGTAGCCAAAGTAAGGGTGTTGTCAACACACGGTGGCAACCGTCTAAAGGACATATGTATGTCGAGGCCAAGGTGAATGGAGTGGCCTCAAAGGCACTGGTTGATACCGGTGCGACCCACAACTTTTTGGCAAAGCTGGAAGCCACGAGGCTCGTACTTAAGTACTCCAAGGAGCCAGGCTACATCAAGGCCATCAACTCTTCATTCATGCCCATCTGCAATGTGGCTTGATGAAATTCTCTTCAGTTGGGTGAATAGAAAAAAGAGAGGAACTTCACCGTTGTTACAATGGATGACTTCAATCTGCTTGGGATGGATTTAATAGACACGATAAAACTAGGCGCATTCAACACAGAAAAGCAACATGATTTCTCGATGTAATGGGATGTGTTCGATGTAGGTCTCTCGAGAGAAGAACGGTCGAGGGTGTTGTCAGATATCCAATTGAAGAAGGCTTTCAAAGGAACGAGGAATCATAGATTTCACCACAACATATTACTGTCACGTTCTACTAGATGCTTCTAGAATACAATAAATACGATGAAAGACAAAATCCACATTTGGACTCCCTTTAGGGGTAGTACTGGACTCGTAACGCGGAACATCAATAACGAAAATAATTACACACTCATCCAATACCTAATCCAAAAGATGTAACTTAGTTGACATGCAGTGGCGTAATTAGGATAATAGTCAAGTCTCAAGTGGATTCATTTTTCAATTATTCATTAAATATTTTTTAAAGAAATTATTTATTAATTTAAAATGCATAACGTAATATAATTAAACAAAAGTTAAGTGGGTCAATTGCAATACCATTAATTTTTATAATACTGATTTAATTATATGAAAAACCTCCTCCTCCTTCATACCCCTATCTCCACTATTGTTCGAACTCCACATTTGCTCTGACTTGGCCACCCACGTACGCTGCCAGTTGACCCACACCTTTATTCCAAGTTGACAATCCACGTCCGTTGCCATCTCACCTCCACATGTGTCCCTACTTGACACTCCACTTTTGTTGTCACTTGGGACTTCACCTTCATTTAATGTCTTCTCACAATCACGTGGAGATTTAATTCTAATATTTCTATGGCGAATCATCTCTTTGGGTTCATACTCTTCCGTACGCACAAAATGTAAATAAGCTTCACAGAGCTGTCCATGAGCGAATGATTGTCGGAGATAAATATTATTTCAGAATTTTATTTGAGTTTTGAGCTAAAAATAGTCTTTTGTACTAACTTAGGAATAAAGTAACCCAATAATAAGCTTATAAAATAAATATAACCTCAAACCTTCATTTATTTTCTCATGCTTATTTATTCCTCACCCCACCCCTACTCAACCAACTCTTTCCTCTCCCTCCACTCGTTGTCAGCAACCACCATTTGATAATTTTAGGGCAAAAAAAATTGATTGACAATTAAAGGGTTTGTATGAAATTGATTTGGTATTTTGCTAAATAAGTAAATAGCATAACACTTATCTCTTGAATGTTAGATTAGACTTTGGTTATGATGAATATGATGATCTATGATGAGTTTTGATGATATTATTATGATTGCATGTTGATGGGTATGTGTGCATTGAGATTTTGAGTGCACTGATGCTTGCATGCATGATTTTCAAAGTAGCCATCATTGAATATGGATTGTTTTGATGTTAAAAGTTCTAGAAATCATTTATTTTGAGCTTAATAGTATGTTTAAGCATAAGATAAAATGATAAAAGATGGTAATATGATGTTGATTTTCGGGCAGAAAACTACCTACTAGTTTCAGATGATTTTTCAGTGCCTTAAAAACTCAAAATTTGATGTTGTTTAGCTTAAAATGAACCTCGGATGCTAGATTCTGAACTATATATTATTTGTTTAATTTGGAGTTTGTTTGGTTGATCAAAACTGAATTTACATTTTGACGTGTAGTTCTGCCGCGAGAATAATACATACGAATTTGATTAAGTTGTTGAGTTGGTCACAAATGGGCAATTTTTGAGAGTAATTCCTTTGAATAACTAAGGGTATAGGCATGCTGCTTGTGACTTTTTTTAGCTTAAGGATGTGTTTAAGTACGAGATTAAGTGAAAGAAAAAAGAAATATGCATGCTTGAGATTGACTGTTGCGCACGGCCTCATGTTTCTAGTCCATTTTTAGTGCTTCAATGAACTCCGTTTGTCATGATTCTTGTACTAAATGGAACTTTGGGATGTTGCCTTCGCAACGACATCTCATTTGCATGATTTGAAAACCGTTTGGTTGATCCAATTTGAGTTTACTTTTGGACGTGCAGTGTGTCCACGAATATATATACTTTGACGAATTGATTAATTACGTAAAGTGATCACCAATGAAAAATTTGATTCATTACCTTAGTGGAAATATGGCTATTATGTCGTGAGAAATCCTTTGACTAATGTGTAATGAGATAGTGACTATTGTGTCACACGAAAAATTACTTATTGAGACCGTGACTATTATGTCACATAGAAGTTTCCCAGTTATTGGAGGTGTATGCACATAATCCTTAATTACANNNTTGTTAGTTTTCAAGCATAGCAGAGTGTATAGGTGAACACAACCGCATGCGAATTCACCTTTTCACTATAAAGAGAAAAATGTATGAGTTGGACATAACTACGTGTGAATCCACCCTTGCGCTATGGATGAGTAAATTTTCAATGGTAATATATTAATAAAATGAAAGATTTAAAGATTGAGTTTAGATTAAAGAAAGATTGATCAATTGAACTGTTCATCCACGAGATTAAGTTATGAGATCGATTATGAGATATTGTATAAGTTGTATTGATTGTAAAGTAAAACATGTTACTCATGATTGGATGGTTCATCATATTGGATGATTTATTAAGCTTCTCTTGCATGCTTGGCTAGTATCATGCTAGGTGCGTGTGTTTGTGCGTGTGAGATATGGATTATGTTATTTAATCAGACTGACGTGTCATATTTCTTTTTTATAATCTTACCTGTGATGATCTCGGAGGTTTGGGGGAGCATATGGATGCAAGTAATCAAGTTGTCTCGCAAGTGCCAATATGTTATGCTGGGAAGTGAGCTATTGCGATTTGAATAAAGGACAAACCTTATTTGTTTAGACTATTTTAAAAATCAGTTTGAGACTATTTATTTATTTGGTTATTATTTTGAAACTGTTTAAGGCTTCCGCTAGTAAATTGTTTAATTAAAGGCTAACATTCATAATTATTTTATTATGGGTGTGTAGTACACTTCGTGATTAGGCGTGCGTACTCTAGTTTGACTTGAACTTTTTCTAAATGAAATTTAAAAGAGTATATTTTTTAATTATTTTGGTATTTCCACTATTTTATTTTATAAAGAAAAATGTGTTAAATCCCGAGGTGTTACACTGGGTCGGCCGTCCCCATACATGCAATAAGCCCGGACGACACATAATAGCGATAGAAAAAACACCAAGATACCAACCAGTACCATAACGTTATGTGTTAGATAGACCAATCAAGCAACAAGAGTTTCACATATGGCCACAATCATGTCCGTGGCACCGGGATTAAAATGTCAGCACGTGACATTTCTCCCCCACCTAAGCTGTAAACGCCGTCGTTGCGGCACTTAGGTCTGCCCACATTGCTTCCTAGCCCACCACCATGTCACGGAAGTACGAGACACACTTGTCCTATAACAAGGCATTCCCTCTTGCTATGATACGGAGCCACTTTCACACGCTCGCCCTACGATTGGCATGTGCCACACAACCTGCCACATTCCTTAGCACCCGGCATGCCTTGCTTCAGCGCCGAAACCAACTTGTTGCAACTCTTCTTCATTCAGAAATGCTTCCCACTGGATCTCTTGACATGCCGCCCCTCTTTGAATAGATTCACCACGAGTCCCAAGTAGCACGACATTACTCCTCCTTCCCTCGTGCAACGCTCCCTACTGAGCCGGCCCGTCTACCCCCATGGTTGGCGCTCCATCGAACGTCGGGTTGATGGATTTCTGTTTCCCTGGAACGCTCCACCAAACGCCCAAACATTGATGGATCTCTGAAGCCAGTACTCGCACACACTACCAAGACCTGCTCGGATACCAAATGTTACAGGTTGCATTCCCATGACTCGTGCAACACCCAGATCCGCGAGGCTAGGACCGAGTCAGTCGTCCAATCCACATACGTACAACAAGCCTGGACAACACATGATAACGATAGAAAACACACCAAGATACCAACCTTACCATACGTTATGTGTTAAATAGACCAATCAGGCAACAGGAGATCCCACATATGGCCACAATCGTGTCCCTGGCACCGAGGTCAAAATGTCAGCACGTGACGTTAGGCCTTGTTTTTTTAGACTGAAGTGAATTGGTTTTTATTTTCAATTGACAACTTCTCACCTCCTATCGATGTGGGAGAACTAATACTTGGGGTGTTACAAACTCCCTCATTTAAGGAACACAACGTCCTCGTTGCCTCCTTGCACCCTTGGGTACTCGTCTGCCCCAAAATCTATACCTGCTAGACGGTTGCCATGGCCATAGGCGGAACACGCGATCGTGGCATTGCTTGACAATTCTTATTTGGTACCCCTTAAAGGGGTACCATTCTCCGTACACCCAAGCTATTTGAGTCTTCTCCTTTTTGTCACTTTCTATCTCCACTCACTTATCCACCATCCTTGCTACCCTTGGGTGTAGCTAGAACGGTACACCTCAAAGGTGTACCATATAATTTACCTTGCTCTGATATCATTTGTAATAGCCCAACTACCGCCACAACATAACCCAATAAGATGGAAAGTTCCTCTTTGGACCCATAATTGACCACTTATGCCCAAAAGGGGAAGGTCTTGTTGTTTTAATAGTTGGACTGAAACTCTTATATACTATTTCAACTCCTCATATTCTAGCGACGTGGGAGACCGATACTTGGGGTGTTACAATTTTAGTTTGGAGTTGAACTGAATTGCACTGAAATGGATTAAACTAAATTGAACTGAAAATAAGTCCAAAAGAACATGGCCTTATTTTGAGTTCGATTTAGTTTGATTATGTGACTTTCATTTCATGAGAGTGTTGGAGGCTATTGGTGCCTTGGTGGTTACTTTGGTAGCAGTGTTTTGAAAATCGGACCGGACCGGCCGATTGAACCGGTCAGCCAACCAGTTCGCCCAGGTCAAAAAAATTGGTTTGGTCAAACTCGGTCAAACCTGCCGGCTTTGGCTAGTTTTTTATTTTTTTGAAAAATTTTTAATTTTAAAAAATTAAAAAAAATGATTTTCACCGGTTTTTAGTGCCGGTTGAACCAGTTGAGGAGACTGCTTCTATGTCCAGTCCGATTTTCAAAGCATTGTTTGGTAGTTCCCTTAATGAATAAAATTCCTGGGTATTGAAGGTGGTATGGAGAAAATTAGTTTGTTTGTTGTGAATGGAAAGCGAGAGTATATGTTATTATTTTCACAAAGCTCGTAAGTGACATGATCATGGGGTTGAGAGAGAGTAGAGAGTCAAGAGTGAGAGGTTGGAGAGTGGGGACGTGAGAGGCACTTTGGAGTAGCGTCGTTTTTGCTTTTAATTTAAGTTGTTTTTTTTGGGTCATGTGAATGATATTTTTGGTATTACAAAATATTTACACCAAAAACCATATTTGATCTCTTGACTAATCTATAATACAGATAAATTTCGTAAATTTTTTTAATATATTAAGTGTATCGTATGCATAAGTGATTTTATGCATGATTCTCAAGGATCAAAAGATAACTTTTTTTACAAGTCACCTTCCTTGAAGTAAGGAAATTATCATGTATGTGATATATACATGGTGTACACAAACTATTTTGGAGTAAAAGCCCGATCAATCATTGACTGATTTTGCATGATAATTTCCACCAAAACATGGATTTGAAGGAATAAACAAAGGACTCAGAAACTCTTTACAGTTAATTATACGCTTCCAAACAAGTATTATGATTAGTTGAATAACAATGGCAGGGTTTAGTTAATTTGTAAGTCTTCGATGTTGCTCTCTTATCTGATAGGAGCATTGGTACTGGACCTACTGGTTCTCTCGGAATCACATTTGGAGACCATCATCAGAGTACAGTTCATGTGTGTGTGTAGTGATATGAATAGCAAATGCAGCTGTTCCTCCTTACACTTATTGAACGACCAATTCTATCAGTTGAGTCGTTGAGATTACATGCATGCAAATGCACTCAAGAGAATGGCTTTATTTTGTTACATTTTCTGTAGGAAATCATAAATAAAGATAATTTTCAAGTCGACCTTTCGAAACGTCAAACTGTCTTGCATATTCATCTCAAACGATATTATGATCCCGGTTACTCAAGCAATTGGTTTCAGTATATACATCTTGCAGGCATGGGAGTCCATGGTCGCCGTCAGGTTCCCCACAAACTTCTGCTTCAGAGTTTTGTGCTGCATAAAGAATCACAAATACATGTAATTAACTATCTTAACGTGGGCGGCTGAGCGCTGAACAAATAGGGATGACTTCCCAACCAGCACTGAAAATTAAGTTATAGGTGAACCTTTTTTATTTTTGGTTGGGGGGGAAGGGGGGGAAGTCCTAATGCGAAGACTCAGCATAAAGCAAACGGCAGGTATACAGCAAGAAATAAGGAGAGGCTACTCTTTATTTTTGTTTTGTTATTACCTCCCAAAGATCCCTGGCTTCAACAATGCTATCTTGGGGAATGCCGATATCATCCCAATGAGCTGTTATGGAAGTACGAGTTGCGCCTCTATTCACCAGAAGTAGAGCCACCCTGTATTCAGTCAGAGGTCCTGCCCACACCTACAGATAGCTTTACTGAAATTAGCGGACACGCAATCTCGCTAACACAACGTAACATACGAGTATGAGTAGTTTCTGAAGAAGTGAAGAGTAACTGGCTCTATATTACCTCCCAATCACCTTCCATCCTAACCTTCTTAGCCTGAATGCCGAGAGAATCTGTACACAGATCATACATGTCCAAGAAGTTGTGTTAGGGGCATATGCTATAGACCTATAGTATCAATCTGGTGTCAATAATTTAAGGGCCATTATTACCTTGGTTTACAGCTATGACTTCTCCGTTTCCAATAATTTCCATTGTCTCTTTCGTCAAATTTCTCACATCACACCCGATCAGCAGAGGGGCCTACACTATCATTCCGTATATGAATTTGGACCTGAGAGATTCACACAATACTAAATTGAATAGAACGACATGAGAGCTTTGCTACCACCTTGGAAATCGCCCATATGCTAAAATGGACTATGTATTCATCTTTTGTCATCCCTCCATTTCCAACCTCGAGCATGTCAGGATCTGTTCGTATTCGCCAAAAAGAGCACTACATAAGTCATTGAGACAAAAGGACTTCATAAACAAGAATAACATACCATTCCAGCCACCAGGTCTTGCAAGAGCCGCATAAACCTCATTCATATCGGCTCGAGACACCATACTGCACAACATGGTCCAATCGTTTTTCACAGCACACACGATCGATTACATCATACAACCAAGTGCTGAAACTTGAATAAGGTGACATGACATCTAGACCAAATGAGTGAACTTTACCTTGCCCAGTTATCAGCTATGTCATTGGTAGTTCTCCAGCTATTCCCAACTTGATAACCCCAAAGAGCAGGATGCATGTCACCCCTATTTGTTAAAAACAAAACAGACAGCCAGTGATAATCACTAGAAACTACAGCAGTCTTCCTAGCCACATAATATGTATTCTGTATATACATATAGTCATTGATAATAAAAACAATTGCTGCAATTACCATTCGCAAAGAGAAAAGAATATTGAGCGACCAGCTTTCATTAGGGCTCGAGTCATCGCCGGGTACCTAGACCAGAAATTACCCCAGGTTCAGTTCGCGTCAGAGGACTGAAGTCGTGCTTACTCTGCTCGTTACCCATAAGTGCACTAATAAGTGTAACTAGCAAGTCTGTACAATGTACATAGTACCTAATAGTTGGTTTTGAGCCATCATTGTTACAGTTGTCATACTTCAGATAATCAATTCCCTGCATTTGCACCAAACATCAAAAGAAAACACATCACGTATTAAATACAGAATCAGCTCCTTGCAGAGTTAACATGCGTAATTAAATATTAATTCAATCATATCATGGGTTTCCTTTTCAAAGAAAAAAAAAAATCATGTCATGAGAAAACAACAAGTCCGAACCAAGAGGCTAGTGCAACGTTTGCTTACCCATGAAGTAAATGTCTTTGCGTCCTGTTCCTCATGACCGAGTGATCCAGGCATCGTTTTGCTGCAAGTGTAGTACCTGTATAAAGACGACGTCATTCAACGTATCATGTGCTCAGACTTCAGATATGAAGAATTTAGCTGTATTTCAATGGTACGACAATAGGGTGAGGGTGTGAGGAGGGAGGAAGCCAGAGTATAATACCCTGCATCTGAATAGATTCCGATCTTAAGACCCTTGCTGTGAACGTAATCTGCAAGAGCTTTGATTCCAGAGGGAAATGTTGATCTTTTGGGAACCAAGTTGCCCTAAACGTTTCAATACAACATTAGAATTCAAATAGACTTTTTCTTCTCCCTTTGTTATATTTTACTTGGAACTGACAAGAGGCAAACCTTGTCGTCACGAGTTAACTCAGCCCAGCAATCATCTGAAGAAGCAAAATGAATGTATACTCAGAAGGAAGACGTTCAATATTTTACGACGTAGTTGAAATGAGACAGATCGAGGGGACAAGTATCTGACACCAACTCATTTCATACCTATATTGACATACTTATACCCAAGCTTAGAAAGACCAGTTGAAACCAATGCATCAGCTGTCACAACGAATTGTTGATTAGGAAGGGAAAAAGAAAAATAAGGTGCATCAGTATTTCGTCCAACTTGCTAATTCATTCAGGTTAAAAATACACCTAACTATTACTTGAAAAATACACGAGGAGCACAAATCTCACCCGTTTCTTTAACAATTTTCTCCGTAACATTGCAACCGAAGTGATTCCAGCTGTTCCATCTGAACAAACAAGAAGAATCTGTAAGCTTCAACATGTGTGTTTGACTAAGTGAGTAGCAATACCATCATCATTAAAGTAAATGAAACTAGAGTCGTAAGTATCTACTCATTACCAAGACAATTACATCTAAACATACTGATGATTTTCCATGTAGATTCTTAGACGGAAGAGATCAACTTGGGCAACAAAACTTTGTAAAGCGACAATTAAAAAGAGACGAAGGGAGTACCCCATAGGAGGAGTGAGGGCGAGGCCGTTGGACAGCAAGAACCTTCGGTAAGGATCATACTGATCTTGGCAACTTCCATAATCAACCATGACGACAGTCATAATCAAGAGCAGCAATAATACTGAAAATATAACCCCTGACCTGCATCTGGGCATCATCTTAAATGAGTAAGGTGAACCTAATGCCATCAATGTCGTGCCAAGTATATGTATATATGAGATGCTATGGCTATGATAGTATGTCTATGGTTAATTGACTACGCCAAGACCTTTGCATTGTGGCCTGTATGCCAGGTTTGTGCTTATTTATAGACACTGCTAGTCTGCTACGTTGTTACTTTTTCTTTTCTTTTCTTTTTTTTTTTTTTTTTTGGTTCACAGGAAGCACTAGGGCAGTACAATAATATAAATGGGGAGGGGGAAATCGAACTTGTAATGTAAGGTGACCTCAATCTCAACCACTAAGTCAAGTCCTCATTGTTTGCAAAGCTGTTACTTGGATATCTCGGGCCTCCCTTCATTGTCTTTTAGCACCCAAAGATAACCAATAAACATTGTGTTGTAGACTTCAGTACCATATATTTATTTTAGGTTTACGTGGTTTACAATCACATCCGCGATGTACTGATGTAATGTATCAGATTTTGTTCTTTCTAAAACTTTTTAATTAATATTATCTACACCAGAAGCATTATAAATAGGAAAAATTGACAAGAATAATCCTAACTTAAAGCGACCTTTCAGAATAATCCCAACTTCGCGTATTTTTAGAAATAATCTCAACTTCAAGCACAACTTTTGGTAGCAGTCCAAGAATTAATGGCGCTAAAATTCCGTTAATGAACCGATGACGTGAAAAATCAAAACTCGAAAATCTACCAAGAATAATCCCAAACGATACATATATTTCAAAAATAATCCCTACTTATATTTATCCTCCAAATTTATCCCTATAGTAATTTTTTTTATTTGTATAGTTTGAAATATGTACTTTTATTTTTTTTAGTGGCAATAAGCTAGCACCTCGTCAACTTTGTGTACTGTATGAAAAATTGATACAAATATGATTTGTAGTATGGTTACAAGCGAAACAGCTCAATTGTTTCTTTTTTTCTTTTTTGTTTGTTCTAGATAAATGAAAAGAGTAAACCTACACTACTCTAAAACACACCTAAATAACTGAAAATGGTGGGCAATAAGAAGCTATGGATTATTTTTTGAGAGACATAACCTAAGGATCATATTCAAGGAGAACAGAAGTAGATTTTAATTCAAGCCGAAATGCACAATCAACATGTAATTACATAAAGTTAATATTTAGCTTTTTAGTTTGAAAACAACCCAATAAACAAAACAAAAATTGATGATGAAACGCGATTAGGCACGTTTCTCATTATCAACTTTAAGCCACCTT
>ONZA01011523.1:0-10136 GCA_900322205.1 Kewa caespitosa | reverse complement strand
AAAAAAAAAAAAAAAAAAAACAAGATTACATTGAATGAAATAATATTTACATGCCAGTTCTACACTTGATTCCACAAGAATTCGTGAACAAGTAGATATACCAGTTCTAGTACACTTGCAAAGTAGGAAACGTTGTTTCGGTTTACCCTTAGATACCAAGTTCGCTGCCATCATAAAACAGAAAATGAATATGAGATGGGGGAGGGGTGTAATCCTGTTATCCTCTGTACGACGGAGCAATTCTCAGAGTCACGGTCACCTGCGCCAACAAACGGCCAACTGGTTGACAAAGGGACGTAACAGAAAACTGGTCAGCAGCAACAAGCCAACAACCACTAGAAAAGAAATGGAGATCAAAGGACCTAACGTTCACACGAATGCTAGGAGAAGATCAAAGAGAGATGGCAAACGAGATTGATTGGAACAACAATGGTCCAACTTTCGGCCAGAAAAGCCAGTACGAACATGCATGTATTTTCGATATGAACATGACCTTACAGCTCAAGTTAAAAGCATAAGCAGTTTGTGTAGGAATATCTGAATCGAGACTATTCCAATGTGATGCCAATTACACATGAATTGACATCCATCAGGATATTGATAACAAATTTGTAATATCTATATCATTTTTCCAAGGCCATTAGAGAAAGTGAATCAAGTGTGTTAAAACAGGTTTCATTCTTTCTCACCATACATAAACGAGCCACTGAATACAAAGTGCTCAGTTCCCACAGTTTCTCCGTCTATCTTCAATAATCCTTCATCTTCCATTAACAATCAGAATGTAGTGGCTATGGACTTCTTACTGCTATATACTAGTGTAAGCAAGTCATATGCTTGTCTTAAAGAAAGGATCTATAAAACCCCCGGACACAGCTAGCACTTGTGAGTTTATACAGATCAGTTCGACAGAAACAACTTCAAACATGGCTTCCTCTCAGCAACGATGATCAATACGAACTTAGGCTGTGGATGTTCTCTCCTTGGAAGCTTCAGAGTTCGCCTCTTTCCAAACAGGGTAGTAAGTATCTAGGTCTAGCCGCTCCAAAATATGTTGCGTTATCTCAATATATGATGCATGACCATCGATGATTTGGGTCACATCGACCTGGCAACCGCCATAAGAAACACACAATATCAGTTGATGCATGAATATTGAGTATTTGTAACTGATTAATGAACTGAAACATGATTATAAATGCTCACATTTTCAATCCCAGGAGCATCAACAGGTTGAATTCCGGCTAATCCTTGAGAAATTAGACTGCGCAAAAGATGATATTTTTAGATCATTGACGAGAAACATCAGATTAAACTTATGGTCAACATATACATAGAGTCAGCAAACTGTGTAACGCGTGCCTCCAAACATTGACCCGGTGTTGCATGCTTAGTAGACAGAGTAGCCCAAGAGCTGATTGTGGGGTTTGGGCAAGGAGGACGAGAAGAACTAGCAAAATCTTCATCCAAAAATCTCAAACAACCAAGGACCAAATCATACCATTACTACCTAGTGCCTCTAGCTTCGACCAAGGGCGGTAAGTGAACCCCTGCATTTATATAGCGAGGTTGTTTCCTTCAAGCCCTTGATTGGAATATGGTACTCCACGAGCAACTAAGAACCAAGAATCACTAGCAGTTCACAGAACCATTTTTGTGCAGTCCATTACAGTCCAAACATAAAAGATGCCATCAATTACTCTCTCAGCTCCACTAATTTAGGTTCAATGGTGCCAGTACCTGTCCTATTATATCAAGGAACAGCTGCGAAACCAAGAGGATCTATTTTCTCCTTGCTGATTCACATACTCAAAGTGCAAAATGAGGTCTTAATATCTCTACTGAATATGAAACTTGACTATAAGCATCAAGTCACCTTTGAGATCACTAGCAGTTATAAGTGGAATATGAAGTCCTTGTTGAACCATAACAAGCAACCTTTAGAAATTCCACTTGAAGGTATATGTCAAACCAAAAATGATGAAGAAGCTGTTGTCGCAACTTACTTTGAGCGAAAAGCAACTCCAAGAGTCCAATCATTTGCCGAATACGCATTGACAAATCTGCCAGATACCATCTGTACATTTAAACGCGAAGTTATCATAACCTTGCAAGAAGTAAAGAGGCATGACACATCAATGTTCCGAGAGTACTTTAAATAATAGACACACTTTTAGCATCACAATTCAACAAAGCTTCACCTTATTAGATTCGTCATAATGCTAAATGTCATCAAGAAATACATATCATGTCCATGATCACACCATATGGATTCTCTTGAACTTGTAAAATTAACCAAAACATGAGTGAAAAGAAAATATTTTCACTTCATTGCTCAGGTATGACCAATTACTCACTTTTGTTTCTTCTTGTGCTTTAGCCAATCATGAAATTTTATTTTAATTTTCAAGGTATAATACGTGAGACACCCAGCAGGAATGGTGTTGCCGAATGTCAGTTACAATTCTAACTATGAACTCTTAAGTCCCAGTAGGAAGGCGGCGAGGTGCTCCAATATTTGAAGGGCTGAACATGTAGTAGTAAGGAGAAAATGCTAATAATTTTTAATCATGTGAACCCAGGAGGCAACGAACCAACCATGTAGAAGAGAATTGTGAAGTTTCTTGCCCTCAACTCAAGAACAGATCAAAATGTAAAAAGATCTAGAAAGTACCTTTCTAACAAGCATCCAATTCTCATCTTTTAATGAAATTGGTGCTCCCAGAAGGACAACTCTCTCCACAAGCCCAGCTGGCATTATTGAACAACTATCGTTAACAAGCAAAAGCCATCTCTGCTAAATCGACTCCCTCCCAGGAACAGGTATTGGAAATGACAGATATTAGGCCAACTAACTAAATGTGAGAATAAAACAAACCCCAGTTACCGTGATCTCCTTCTGTTTCAGCTAGACAGTGGAGGCATTTAAACACCACACGAGCTCCGAGTGAGAAACCTATCAGTGTAACAGGCCTGGAGTCATCGGTGAGTAAAGGTTAGAGTAAGTCGAAAAAGCAACTGAATGATGCAAAAAATGATCTATATTTTTCTCAATGCTAAACTTGGGACTTAGGAGTCTCCCACCTATTCCCATGGTGTCCTTCCAGCAGCACTTCTGCAAGCAGCTTGCCAGCTTTATCTGATCTAGAACAACATTTGAAACACAATCTAATATCAGCAGTATATCCTTTGTTATTGCTAATAGAAGTTAGTAGATCTCATGCATTCGCAGAGACTTTGGTTAGAAGGCATTGACCAATGAGCTACTTGGCCTACTTCAAATCAAAAAGGACAGCTAACAATACTCCACTCCAACCAAATGCTTAAAATTGTCACATAGAATGGCAGAAACGGACTCCAATGGCCTCCTAGGGCCCATTTTGCCCATGGTGCCGTTTTCGTCAATTTTCATTTCATACCCCTGCCCAATTTCGTGACTTATAGGCTTATAGCCTTTGGTTTCGGCCATATTTTCGAGACGTCCCAGGGCCCGTGGAGATTGCCCCCCCACCAAATCGCAAGGACACGTTCCCACATCAATATAAGCCCCACCCATTGCGACACTTGCCCTCGTGAACACCTTTTACAGCCCGTTTTCGGCGTTTTCCTTCACAGTCCAACACGTGTCTGGGACCACCAAATAGGCCATTTCTGACCAAACCAACGGCCCAAACGGACTCCAATGGACTCCTAGTGCCCATATTTGTCCATGGTGCCTTTTTCATCAATTTTCATTTTGGATCCCCCGGGGCCGATTTTCGTGACTTATAACCTTCGCTTTCCGCCATTTTCGGAGCGTCCCGGGGCCCGGTGGAGATTGGCCCCCCCATCGCAAGGGCGCATCCCCACATCAATATAAGCCCCACCAATGGCGACACCTGCCCCCCCGGAACACAGTTTACACACTGTTTGGGGCGTTTTCCATCACAGTTCGACACGTGTCCGGGACCATCATATAGGCCACTTCTAACCAAATCAACTGCCTAAACGGACTCCAATGGACTCCTAGGGCCCATATTTACCCATGATGCCGTTTTCGTCAATTTTCAATTCAGATCCCCTGAGGCCGATTTTCGTGACTTATATTTGGCCATTTCCGGGACGTTGCGGGGCCCGGTGGAGATTGGCCCCCCATCACAATGACACGTTCACACATCAATATAAGCCCCACCCATGGCGAGACTTGCCCTTGAGAATACCTTTAATAGCCCGTTTTCGGCGTTTTCCTTCAAAGTTCGACACGTGTGCGAGACCATCATATAGGTCATTTCCGACCAAATCAATGGCCGAAACGAACTCCAATGGCCTCCTAGGGCCTATACTTGTCCATGGTGACCTCAATTTTCATTTCGGACCCCCGAAACCAATTTTCGTGACTCATAGCCTTCGATTTCGGCCATTTCCTGGGCGTTACAGGGCGCGGTAGAGATTGGCCCCCCCATCGCAATGACGCTTTCCCACGTCAATATAAGTCCCCACCCATGGCGACACTTGCCCCCGAGAATACCTTTAACATCCCATTTTCGGCGTTTTCTTTCAAAGTCCGACACGTGTCCGGACCATCATATAGGCCTTTTCTGACCAAATCAATGGCCGAAATGGACTCCAATGGCCTCCAATGGCCCATATTTTTCCATGGTGACGTTTTTGTCAATTTTCATTTCGGACCTCCGGGGCCGATTTTCGTGACTTATAGCCTTCGATTTCGGCCATTTCCTGGGCGTTGCGGGCCCGGTGAAGATTGCCCCCCCCCCCCATTGCAATGACAAGTTCTCACATCAAGAAAAGCCCCACCCATGGCGACACTTGCCCCCGGGAACACCTTTTAGAGCGCGTTTTCGGCGTTTTCCTTCAAAGTTCAACACGTGTCTGGGACCATCATATAGGCCATTTCTAACCAAATCAATGGCCGACACGGACTCCAATGGATCGGTAGGTACAGCTCCGCTCTTGCGATTTGGTCGTTGCGATTACGGGTTGGGCCTCCTAGGGCCCATATTTGTCCATGGTGCCGTTTTTGTCAATTTTCATCTCGGACCTCCTAGGCCGATTTTCGTGACTTATAGCCTTCGGTTTCGGCCATTTCTGGGGCGTTGCGGGGCCCGATGGAGATTGGATCCCCCTGGCAAGGACGCGCTCCCACATCAATATAAGGCCCACCCATGGTGACACTTGCCCCCGGGATCACCTTTTATAGCGCGTTTTCTGTGTTTTCATTCAAAGTCCGACACGTGTCCTGACCACCATATAGGCCATTTCTAACCAAATCAATGGACGAAACAGTGTCCAACTACCTCCTAGGGCCCATATTTGTCCATGATGCCATTTTCGTCAATTTACATTTCGGAGCCCCCCGGGCCGATTTTCGTGACTTATAGCCTTCGATTCGGCCATTTCCAGGCATTGCGGGCCCGGTGCAGATCGCCCCCCCCCCATCGCAAGGACGCGTTCACTTGCCCTCGGGAACACCTTTAACACCCCGTTTTCCTTCAAAGTCTGACGCATGTCCGTGACCACCATATAGGCCATTTCTGACCAAATCAATGGTCGAAACGGACTCCAATGGCCCATCTTTGTCCATGATGCCATTTTCGTCAATTTTCATTTTGCACACCTTGGCCGATTTTCGTGACTTATAGCCTTTAGTTTTTGCCATTTCCGGGACGTCCCGGGGTCCGGTGGAGATTCCCTCCCTCCACCATCGCAATAGCGTATTCACACATCAATATAAGGCCCACCCATGGTGACACCTGCCACCAGGAGGGAACACCTTTTACAGCTTGTTTTCGGTGTTTTCCTTCAAAGTCCGACACGTGTACGGGACCACCATGTAGGCCATTTCTGACCAAATCAATGGCCGAAACGGACTCCAATGGACTCCTAGGGCCCTTATTTGTCCATGTTTCCGTTTTTGTCAATTTACGTTTCGGACGCCCGGTGCCCATTTTCGTGACTTAAAGCCTTCTGTTTCGGCCATTTCCAGCGGTGGAGATTGGCCCCCCTATCTCAAGTGCGCGTTCCCACATCAATATAAACCTCGCCTATTGCGACACTTACCCCCAGGAACACATTTTACATCCCGTTTTCGGCGTTTTCCTTCAAAGTTCAACACGTGTCCAAAACCACCATATTGGCCATTTCTGACCAAATCAATGACCGAAACGGACTCTAATGGCTTCCTAGGGCCCATACTTGTCCATGATGCCGTCTTCGTCAATTTTTGTTTCGTACGCGTTGGACCGATTATCGTGACTTATAGCCTTCGGTTTCGGCCATTTCCAAGGTGTTTCTCTGGAGATTGCCCCCCCATCGCAAGGGAGCGTTCCTACAACGATATAAGCTCCACCCATGGCAACACTTGCCCCAGGAAACATCTTTTACAGCCCTTTTACGGCATTTTCCTTCGAAGTCCGACACGTGTCCGGGACCACCATATAGGCCATTTCTAACCAAATCAATGGCCAAAACGGACTCCAGTGGCCTCCTAGGGCCCATATTTGTCCATGGTGCCATTTTCGTCAATTTTCATTTCGGAGCCGCCGGAGCCGATTTTCGTGACTTATCACCTTCGGTTTCGGCCATTTCCGAGGCGTCTCGAGGCCCGGTGGAGATTGGCCTCTCCATTGCAAGGGCGCGTTTCCACATCATTATAAGCCGCACCCATGGTGACATTTGCCCCTGGGAACACCTTTTACCGCCCGTTTTTGGTGTTTTCTTTCATAGTCGGACACGTGTTTGGGACCACCATAAAGGCCATTTCTGACCAAATCAATGGCCAAAATGGCTCCAATGGCCTCCTAGGGCCCATGTTTGTCCATGGTGCCGTTTTTGTCAATTTTCATTTCGACCCCCCGGGGCTGATTTTCGTGACTTAACCTTCGGTTTTGGCCATTTCCGGGGCGTCCCGCGGTGGAGATTGCCCCCCCTCCCCCCTCGCAATGGCTCGTTCCCACATCAATATAAGCCTCACCCATGGCGACACTTACCCCCGATAACACCTTTTACTGTTTTTGGCGTCTTCCTTCAAAGTCCGACACGTGTCTGGGACTAGGAGTGTAAGTTATTTGGACTAAAACCGAAAACCGAACCGAACCGAATTTGTAGATTCGGATTGAACATTTTTTTGTTTGGTTTGGACTTGACCTCAAAAAAAAAAAAAAACGAATAATTTCGATTTAGACTTGGACTCGAGTTGTCTGGACCCAAAGTCCAAACTGAAAACCGAATTATTAATATTACATATATATATTCAGTTATTGGGCCCACTTGAGACATGATTATGTGAATTATTATTGTGATTTTTCATTTAATTTTGTAATTTTTCAACATGTTCAAATAATTTCGGTTTATGGTTCGGATCTAAATTAGAAAAAAAAAGGTTCGGATATGGACTCCAATTTTTAGAACCGAATTTTTTTCGGTTTGGATTCGGACTTCATTTTTCAAAACCAAAATATTTCGGTTTGGATTTGGACTTGGCCAAAGTCCAAACCGAATACCGAACTTACACCCCTATTTGGGACCACCATATACGTCATTTCTGACCAAGTCAATGGACGAAACGGACTCCAATGGCCTCCTAAGGCCCATATTTGTCCATGGTGCCGTTTTCGTCAATTTTCTTTTCGGAGTCCCCGGGGCCGATTTTCATGATTTATAGCCTTCGCTTTGGGCCATTTTTGGTGCGTCCCGGGGCCCGGTGGAGATTGGCCCCCATCGCAAGGGGGCAATATAAGCCCCACCCATGGCACACTTGCCCTCAGGAACTTTTTTTACAGCCCGTTTTCGGCGTTTTCTTTCAAAGGCCGGCATGCGTCCGGGACCAACATATAGGCCATTTCTGACCAAATCAATGGCCGAAACGGACTCCAATGGCCTCCTAAGGCCCATATATGTCCATGGTGCCGTTTTCGTCAATTTTCATTTCAGATCCCCGGGGCCGATTTTCGTGACTTATAGGCTATAGCCTTCGGTTTTGGCCATTTCCGGGGCGTTCAGAGGCCCAGTGGAGATTCCCCCCATCGCAAGGGCGCGTTTCCACATCAATATAAGCCCCACCCATGGCGTTCACCAAACACTATGATCTTTTTACTTCAACAAAAAAGTAGCTTCAGAATATCAGAAACAGCAATTTGTTTCCCGTTAACTTCGTCAGAAACAACAGACTTTTTCTCTATGAACGCCTATATTACAGATGAATAATATTCTGATGCCCTAGAGAAGACTGGAAATGAACACAGAGCTTAAAGGAACCCATTTCAGGGATATATAGTCGCATTTGAAAACAATCTGCTCAAACCAAGTTGCACATTACCCGTATAACAAGCCATGAATCTTAAACAGGAGGAAACCTTTGTAGAAAGCAGGGATAAAATGGAGAACCATGTTGTTCGAGTCCAGGAGAGATGGTTAACTGATCCGATTATATAGAGACAAGGTAAAACTGAAAAGGGGGAGGGGGGGATTGAGGCTCAATGCAGACGGCTGGCCTTAACCTTGGGATATAATTACGTATTTGCATTCTATGGTGAAAATTAGCAAGAGTTTAAAAGATTGCGCGCCACTGGCAGAAACAAGGTCCTGCTGACATTGAACTATCGTATGTCTATGCATGCCGGAAAACGTACTATAAGGCAACTCACATTTGGACACGAAATGATCAACCACTTGAATGCTAATAGATTCACATAATCTTTTCAAGCCACAAATTAGCATGTAAAAGACAAGGTAAAACGGTATTGGAATAAAGATTGATGACACAACCTGTCCAAGGCAACTGCCCACTTGCTGTCAATAATGTCAGATGCAGCGATAAGAGACGCCGGAAAAGTCAGGGCTGACATAAGTGAGCCCAATACAGTCATCATGGCACCCAAGGTCATCAACTGTGTTGTGATTTCTACAAGATGGCAATAACCGGCACTAGTAAATACAATTTTGTCATAAACTAGAAGGAATGAATAGGGGAGTAAAGTTGAAGAATAATTACTTGAAGCAATCAAGTCCCTTACTGCAGTGCTGAGTGCAGCTAAATTATTGAATTCCCATTGTAGTGCGTACCTGTACATATGTCACCCAGGAGAATCAGCCTCACTACTGTACATAAGTTCCCCAAGGGAATCAGCCTCATTACTATACAAGGGAGAATTTCATGGTGAAGAGGAGAGAAAACGAAAGAAACATATAGCCAGTGGAAGGATTTAGAGAAACGAATAACAATTTGAGGCAAACACTGGCATTCGAAAAAAAGCTAAAGCCATACTTGATGCATAAAGTTTGTAGTCCCTACCTTGTCCTTTGGCCTCACTTATACTAGTTAATTGGATGCAATTACCGAATGAAAACATCCTTGTGAATACTTATCCATTTAATGTAATTTGTAGGATCTGTACAGTGGTCAAAATTCAAAACATGCATGATATAAGAGAAGCAATAAGTAATTACAAGAATCTCTGTAACCAACGCAAAGGAAAAATAAATCAGCCAACATGGAATGTTATATTGGCCGTGTGCGTGAACTCTTCATATCTTAAAATACAAAATGACAGTTTGACCACACATTTCTTAGTATCTGCAGCTACAATGATGAGCAATGGCCTAAGAAGCCGAGCTAAACTTTATCATAATGAATATCCAAATGCAGAACCAAAGGATCTATTACACTTACAACTGTTCCGATGGAGGCCCCAACAAACTACTTACAAGTGCAAAATTACAGACCGGAAAAGACTTCTCAAATGAGGGCCACAAAGATTGTTATACCTAAGATCCCATTCACTTCGTTCTGACATCATGATGATAGTTGATAAGCATGGTACAACAACACAATGTTTGAAGTTTTATTTCAGAAATGGATAAATTTAAGGTGAACAGATTGCTAGAATAGTGTCCTCTGAGCTTAGTGCAGTAGCTAAGAAATGAGATGGACAAGGCTCCTATGATATGCAGATGGAAAATTTTCAAGCAGCCTAAGAAATGAGCGTGAACATAGTTATAAGGAAATGCTCCAAGAAAAACTCAGTGAAATTTCAGAAAAAATCAAATTAGAAAGTAAGTTTATATATTACTCCCTCCGTCCCAGAGTAATCTACCCATTTACTTTTTTGGTAGTCAAACTTTGAAAACTTTGACTATCA
>ONZA01011520.1:8925-25462 GCA_900322205.1 Kewa caespitosa | reverse complement strand
CTCACATCTCATTGGTACACCTGTTAACCTTATGATGCAAGATCCTGAAATCTATACCTTATCTTAGTATTTGTTTACTACTTTTAGAAAGCAATCTCAATACATTTCCCTATGGAAGTTTTTCCCAGTTTCCAGGAGAGAGAGAAATACTGTAAAGATTTGTTCAAGTTTCCAAAAATATCCCTGAGGGATGAAGACAAAGACATAAGCAAAGTCCCCTCGTAAAAGTTAGGACAGCAGTAACGTGGACCGACCTGTCCTGGCAGTAACCTGACACTGATCTCGTCTTGAGCAGTACCCCATAACGTCATCATTGAAAGTCATAAGGGAGAGGGCGTTATTGTCATTTCTGGTACTTGTACGTGACGCACTCCATGACGTGCTTTCTATGACCTGTTTTCTCTTTGAGCAGCTCGTAAGAAATTTTAGTTCAGGACTTGCAAATGCACGAAAACTTGTAGGCTGCATGACTTGTTATTTTAAACTGCACTAGCTTCTCTTTTTTCAATTGATATTTGATTCACATAAACTTATTGTGAACTTTATATGTCAAGAGTTTTCTAATAGTAAATGAATTATCGTAATTATATTTTGGAGTTGACAACTACTTAACGTTTTAGTTTAGAGCTGAACTGAACTGAACTTAACTAAACTGAAATAGATTGAACTGAACTGAAAATTATAAGTCCAAAAGAACATGGCGTAGCAATGATAACAGTATGGTTGATTGGTTGTTACTTACATTTCATTGTTGTACTACTTCACTACTAGCCCTCTATAGTAGACATTATGCACAACATGTGTATTTACTCTAATCGGAAAGAGTGAGATAACATGTTGTATCTATATTAAAAGGTGATCATATATTAATGTAGTAGTTGACGTTTTTATTCTTGGCAAAGACCAAGCAAAGTTCGTATGTATCATGTTATTGCAACTTGCAAGTATCTTAAGAACTTGTCAAATGCATGCAGTATCTTGGACATTATGCCAACTAGGTACTGTTTTCATAATGATGAATTAGTTATATTCCTGCCATTGAACTTTGTTTTTAGAGGATCTATCATGCCCCTTCATGTGTAGGTTTTTTGGGCTACATCGTGAAAATATTCACATGCCTACTCATACAATGTGCCGAAAATCTTCATCACTGGAGAATGGACAAACCTCGAGTAGCAAGTATCTGAATTTTCGACATCTTGGTCCCAAAAGTCTGATACCATATCGAAATCTACTCAACCAAAAATATAACCTTATGATTAGGAGCTCTCAAAATTGAAGGAAGCGCATAGTTAACTAGGACAAAGAATTTCAATCCTAGATCTTGCTAATCAACCAAACTTTACTAACCTTTACCAATTTGTAACAGGGCAAACAATTCATTATTTAGCCTATGTGAAGTCCTCTTTTCAATGTGCATTTAAACCTGATTAAATAGCTGGTCGGGTCGGGCTCGAATTTAAGATCCGAATCATGCATAAAGTCGGGTTGGGCGGATAAGGTCTCATGTGCATGCATTCGTATCAGTTGCAATAACCTCGGTGTTGTATATGTTAACCCGAAAGTCGGACCGTTACTAAACTAACAAACCTAAGCCTATGTGCTCCAATCAATTATTTCCGCTATCTGAACTTGGGCGGTCCGAGCTATTGCATCAGGTAACTGGGTCGGGTCTGCATATCTTCATTCTACATGCTGTTCAAGCTGAAATTGGCAGTGGACAACCTACACTTTCTAAGTCTATCCAAATTGTATGAACAGATATTTGTCCAACTCCAAATTAAACTGTAGTACAGTAGTTGTGCTACAAGTTGGAGCAAAGAGGCAGCACAAATAGAGCTTGACAGTTATCCCTGTCACGAGAAAGGATGATTGAAAGACCACTAATCATTCACCACAGTTCATAGAGACGTCACCAATGTTGTTATCCTGATATTTCTCAGTAATAATTTAAGGCAATAGGGCTTTTTTTAGCATTGAAGTGATCCTAGCTACTCAAATAAATTTATTCATTCAGGTTAGATTTATCCTTACTTCTGTAGTTCTGTTATACTATGTTGATACTTATTATATGATCTCGTACAAGAACTGTAAAGACTGGAATATGCTTTATATCAAATTACCAATTTCTCAATGCTGTATTGTAGATGTCTACTTCCGCGACACACAATGAGAAAATCTATGAAAACATCGTCGTCAAAATAGTTTTATGAGAAACTAGCTAGAATTAATAACTTCATTACGTACACGTCTCATTAGCATTACAAACAATTTTTGAAGACAAATATGTACCAATACTTAGGGAGTATCAGCTAGGAGTAATTAACAAGGTAAGAGAATTAACTAAAACAAGAAGAAACATAAGAATGTAAGAAAACAGCAATGCCCTAGTATGGAATCCATGAATATCATCATATCACAGATCAGAATGGGACATACATGGATTCAAAAGAGTCACAATGAGCAAGTTTTCAACTTCAGAGAATAATGGATTATACTATTACTTTAGCTTGATTAACTTTTTCTCTTATTATTTTAAAGAAGTTACAGAAAGTTACACTTACTCATATACTATATCTAAGGTCTCCACTATGGCTTGTGATGATGCAAATATGCGCAAGAAGGCTAGACCAACCAGAAAGTAGCTTGGTGCAGAGACAACTCTCGTTATTGAAATGCAATGCCCTCAAACCAATTTGACTACCCTGTACCTAAGTCCAATTATTATTCTTCAACCTTTCTTGGGATGGAAGTGGGAGCCGAGAAAGTAACCACTCCCCTCTAACTTCAGGAAGACCCGAGTTCGAATCTCACCTCCCACCTACTGAGGGATTTATCCTCTTTTCCTCCCTCCTAAGTGGGGCCTCCTTACCAAGTATAAAAATAAAAATAAAAAAAATCTTCAACCTTTCTTAGAACTCTAAAATAATATAGTAGTATATTTCTCCAATAAATCACAACGGACTTATGTCAACAGCATGATGCGAGCAAGAAACACAGCCATTTGAAAGTCACCTCCTCCTCCTGCTCACTGTGAGCAATATGTAAAAAGTTGATCTCTTCGTACACAGTACCATGGCATTATGCCAGCACCAATATCTAAAGCAATTTACGGATATAAAGGGCAAATAATGGCACGAAAATGAAATGTCACTGGGACGTACTAATCTAGGAAGTCAATTTATGCGTCCCCATTTGTTACAATTTATTAAATAATTCGAAGGTCATGTTCTATTCACAATTGAGAGTTGAACTGAACTAAATTGTTTAGAACTAAAATAAATTGAACTAAACTACTTGAAACAACAAACTAAACTAAAAATAAATTGAATTGAGAACTGGAAAGTAGTTATTTACAACCATTATAACTGTCCTTACATTATTGCCCAACATCGTCTCAAAGTTTGATAGATTGCCATTTGCCACCACTACTGTGACATTTGATCGCCCAATTTAAGCCTCGTTCTCTCAACTTATGCAGTCGTTCAACTATGATAATTTAGATTCAGCTAAAGAGGACATGATATAAGGACAAGCTCTCCTCAACTTATTCAATACATTTCAATCCAATTCGGTTTCGATTCCATTCACATTACTACTTATTACCTCTCACAAAGATTTCAGTTTTATCAATTAAATATACTTCAATGTAGTTCAAACAAATTGTAGCACTCGATTGGAAGATAATAGTGCCCCAGGCCATCTTCTTCCCTCAGCTCTCATTCCACTGAAACTGCTTACTTCCTCTCACATTAACATATCACAGATTCACAACGTCAAACATAAACGGTACAAAGAGAGTTGCATAAACATGCAATAGCCAGCCCTCCAATTCAATCAATTGATCAAATAATTGATCAGAACAAACTTTTCACATTGATTAAAAATCCTGACATTGTTCGTCAGTAACACCCCTTAGCCCACCCTTAGTGTGGTCCCTACGTCGGCACAGACCCATGATAACAACAACTCAAACTCCCAAACCTTTCTTGAGGCCACCATTCATCCACGTGTCCCCCTATCCTTGTCATCAACCCCTCCTTAACTATTTCATTTTCCCCCCATTGATTTTATCTTAACTACTATTATATCAATATCCTCCACTCAATAAAATCAACCAGCCCACAAATCAAAGCTTACTCTTTCCTCAGCAAATCTTTTTCTCCTTTCCTACTCTACTCTTCCAACTTCCAACCAAGCAACACCAAACAAACCATTACCAAAATACTAGAGGGGAGGAAAACAAAAATAAAATAAAATATGGTCACCTTGGAAGAACCTAGCAACATGAAGGGGCTACTACTATCCGGGTGGGGCCTCGCGGCCCGCGCTTGCGACACGTGCCGCGCTGCGTCCGCCCTGCTCTACTGCAGGGCGGATGCGGCCTTTCTATGCGGCCCTTGCGACGCGAGCGTGCACGTCCACGCGCGCTCGCGCCACGAGCGCGTGTGGATGTGCGAGGTCTGCGAGCAAGCGCCCGCCGCGGTCACTTGCAAGGCGGACGCGGCGGCACTTTGCGCCGCCTGCGACCGTGACATCCACTCCGCCAACCCGTTGGCCCGCCGCCACGAGCGCGTCCCCGTTGTCCCGTTCGTCGACTCCGCCACCGTTGCCGCCGCCCTCCGCTCCTCTGCATCCGCGGCGACCGATTTTCTCGACGATCTCGCGGCCGTCCCCGCCCCGACGATGCCGACCGACACGGATACCGATACCGCCGCCGATGCGTGGCTGATTCCGAATCCGAATTTCTTGTACAATAACGATTCGGATTTCCTCGATTTCTGCAACAATAATGACAGCAACAAGAAAGATCACCGCAACCACAACCAGAACCACAACGATTTGTCATTCCAAGCAACAGATAGTGTAGTTCCAACTCAATCAGCAGGAAACTTAACCTTCTCCAACACAACAACAACAACAACAACAAATCACTCTTTCGAGAATTTCAGTTTCGATATCGATTTCTCTCAACCAAACAAGCATCATCACAACAACAAGTTCATCTCCTCCTTCAACTTCTCCTCATCTCAACCTAGCGTAATTCCCTTTTCCTTCATCAATTTTCCTTCAAATCATCAATATTTCAAAATAACTGATAAATTCGATCATTTTTCTGAAATTTCAGGCATCATCCGAGATCGGAGTGGTTCCCGACGGGAACGCGAACTCGACGTCGGAAGTTTCCTACAGCTTCTCGAAGTCCGGCGGCGCCGGCACCGGAGACTCGCCGGCGACGACCGGAGCTCCGGCGATGGACAGGGAGGCGAGGGTGTTGAGGTACAGAGAGAAGAGGAAGAACAGGAAGTTCGAGAAGACCATTCGGTACGCTTCGAGAAAGGCCTACGCGGAAACGCGGCCTAGAATTAAAGGCCGGTTTGCGAAGCGTACCGAATCGAACGATACGTCGTCGGACCTGTTCGACGACGACCGGCTTTTCGGTCTCGCCGGATACGGCGTCGTTCCGACGTTTTGATGTTTGCTTCCTACAGTAAATAATTTTTAGTCTCGTGAATGAATTGAAAGAAAGGAAAAGAAGGTTCACGATGCTTCCTTTTTTTTTTTTTTTTTTTTTTCCTTTTAATCTTACATCTTATGTAACTTTATTTCCTTTTAGCGAGGGCTATATATGGAAATGTCAATTGTGTTATTATTCATATTTCACGAAATTAGTAGTAAGTACCACGTCGGCTCTAGAATGAGAGTGTCTCGCTTTAGATTAAGGGATGGTTCAGATTGTATCGGATGAATCCGACTCTAAGTGAACGATCCTACTTCGGCGTGATGATGATCTTCGCCTTGGTTGATTTATCTTATTGCCAAGGTTCAAATCCACTAGATGTATTCGACGGGAACTTTTCTTGCCTATTGTCCCATTCCCGTCCTTCAAGTGTTGGCTCGTTGGTAGCTAGCGCGATCTTGGAAGAGTGCCAAATGAATCCATCAAATCGGATAGAAGTTTTATCTTTCAAGTGTTAGTTGGAAATTGGTATTGAATTATAGATCTGAGAAAAAATCTTATATATATAATCGTACATTGCTTTAATGTTCGTACTAAAATTGAAGGAGACTCTCATCATAGGACGACGAAGGATGTAAATGTCTACGTTTTGATCGACGGTGGAGATGGTGATTATAGATCCGGTGTTGGTTTTTCTCTGGCCGTCGATTTGGTGGTGCAGCAATGTAATAGTGAGTTGCTCCATATTAGAATGCTTGATTTTTTTATTTTCCTTCCTTTTTGTTGATAGATTGTCCCTTCCGTTTTTTTAAGGCCAACAAAGGGTTGGCTTTGTATTTAATCGACGGGTTGTTGGGGGGTGTATCTTTTGCTGTAATCTTATTGGCTATATGAGTTTTCTTTATCTGGCAATTGTTCTATGTCCTTTTCTTATATTGTTATTTTGCTTTTATTAAATGGGCCCAACCGTCCAAAACATTAATCAATCAATATGGATGAAGGGTATGGGGCCTACATTGAGGTTGAACCGTCAAAATGAACAGTCTTTAATAGTATAAAGTGTGAATGTATATGTGATTTTTGTCAATCTCATTATTCCCCTTGATTTAAAGAGGGTAGAATGTAGATGGATGTTGGAGTTTTCTTCGTATACTGCTCCCTCCGTTTTTTAATCTCTTTCTTGTATTTCTTTTTTGGGTGTTTGTAAATCTTCTTCTTGTATTCTTAATGAGAATGTTTTTTTTGAGCAAACTACCCATACTACCCCTCTTTCATTACCCCCACTTTTTCTCCCTTTTCTCTCTCACCTTTAGAAATAAAGGATGAAGTGATCCAAAAACATCAAATATCACCTTACCTAAATTCTTGTGCAAAATACAAACAAGAATTAGATTTACTAACAGATGAAGTAGATAAATATGCACAATATTGTGTATATTTTGATCCATATTAAAGATTGTCTTGCAAGTGTTGCAACCAACAATTTACTACAACTCTAACCCAAGCCATTTATAGCTCACAAGGGAATGTTTGGAAGTTTCCTCCTACAAGTGCATGACAATGATGATCTTGGGTGCAAATGGTCATCCACATTTTCCTTCTCTTCTAAACCTTTGATATGTACTAAGTTCACATTAATTTTCTTTTATTGGTGCAAACTAAGTCAATTAAATTAGTAGTTGGGATTGCACCTATGTTCAAATTTATATAAAATAGAATTCCATTAATCATCCTACACCTCAAATCATGTACACATGCAAAGAATACTGTTCCCTCCATCCCAATAAGAAGTTTACATTTTTTTTAGGTACAAAGATTAAGGAAATGGAGTAAAATTACTAGAGTGCCTTTACTTTTGATGTAAAGTAGGACATAGTGGGACCTGCTAGTGGGGTTTCTATTAATTTCACATGAAAACTCACATCCAATAGGGAAATGTAAATTTCTTTTTAAGACATCCTATTTTAGTAAAATATAAACTTCTTTGGTGTTTGTCACGAGTACACCTCGGTTGGATCTAGAAAAGTAAATACACTTTTGTATCTTAGAACAGTTGCCCTTTTCTTTTCAGTATCATATATTGGGCATGTTATAAAAGTAGAATTATGAGAAGTATCATGTGAACTTGTGAAGAAGTAAGAAGTTTCCAGAAAATGTGGAACTTTCCCTTTAAAGAAAGGGTAATCGAGTGAGGAGGATGATGAGGTTTTGTCATGCGACATTTCCTCGTTATTTTATTTGATTATTATTAAGTCAATTACAGAAAGGTGATGGAATCATTGTTGACTTGGCTTTCATCTTGATCATCCTTGCCTTTTCAGGTTATCAAAGATACATACAACCAAGTTGGGTAGTTATCTAGTCTTTGATGATATTGTGTTCTAAAATTAATGATTGAGATTGAGGTCTTGCCTTATGCATTCGATTCGATGACGTTTCGATTTGGTTATCCAAATCGAATAAAGCCTTAAATTTATTTTGATCAAAATATGTTATTTCTCTCCTCATGGACCGTCATCTTTTGAAACACCTTAATCGCACATATACAAAATAAAGCCTCCTCTTCGGAACTCCGAAACCTATTTTACCAACATTCAGCCATATTCTATCTTCAATGTAAGAGATATGGCGTCGTATTTTCTGTAGGTTTTCTGGCGACCATGTTCGGGGAGGGATGCCGATACATTCTATCCGAGCTGCTCTTATTTCACAAATCTCATAGGGTGACCTTTACATTTCCAGAAAATAAAACAAACTATGAAAAAAGAAGATTATTAAAAAAAATGCAGGGGGGAAAACCAACAATAACTCTACATTGAGAACTTTGAGGACATTACATGAACGGAACAGCAAGCAACTCAGTGAGAGCTACACAAGCTAAACATTCAGAAAATTGGTATGAAATAAACTATCAGATGGTTGCAAGCTCCAGCCTTTTCTTTGTATAACTGACAAAAATTATACATGTCTATTTAATTTTGTGGTGCAATTCACCATTACAAATGCAATTTACCAAATCTCATCTCCTTCTCTTCACTTCTAATCAGCCACAGGACTCCCGTCGTTCTCCTCATAAAGAGAAACCATTAGCCGCTTCCAGATTTCAGCGTATTACTTAACCTGAAAAGTTTGAATACTCTCTGTTAGAATCTTCAAGCTGAAAGATGAAAAGAGGTGAGAAATTGTCCGAGGCACTAGAGCAGAAATTACCAGTCCAAGCCCTCGAAGAGGCCTTCTCCCTTTGTAGCAGAGGTCTTGAAGATAGCCCATTGGCGGCTTTTAATCTTGTGTAGCTCCAATTGCTCAGTCACGGCAGCATCATCAAGGGCACCAGGAAGATCCTGTAAGACACGCACCAGGAAAAAAAGGAAAAAGAAAAAAGAAAAGAAACAAACTTAACATTGTCCCAACATCAGAGAAAATGAAACTAGAAATAACAAAACTTGCAGTTGTTTTAACGTCGAGGCAATTCTCAAACTTTCATTGCCACAGAGCCCTCTATTGAGCTACTTCTCATTCATGTTATTAAAACGAACAAGACTGGTGAAAATAGGTTGTTTACAATATTATCACTGATTTGTTGATGAAAAAAGAAAAAGGAAATGTCGTCAAGGATGGGAAAGCCAGAAAACCCACAAACCTGCTTGTTAGCAAAAATTAGGACCACGGCGCCCTTCAACTCTTCCTCCTGAAAATGAGTGGAACTCAGTAATTCACGCTTTGAAAACTGGACAACATATTTCTATAACACAGGAAATAGTAAGGCTGGTATTAACTCTCTAATATATATCAAACCGGGTAACAAGTCTTGGATGTATATCACCAGCTATATGATACCGAACCATAGTCATAGAATCAATTTAAGGACATATCTTTTACAAATTCAAAAAGAAGAAAAGAAAAAGAAAATATGGCTTGAGACGAGATGTATTCGCCCCATCCACACCTTCAGTGTCAAAGGTGGCTGAAACCATAGATGCACAAAATGAACTCCATCATGTCCTAATCCCCTGCATTGTGGACCTTGTGGTACATGGACTTAGCTACAAGTATTTAACATGGGTGCATGACCTGTATTGGGGCTCGGCCATTTCCCAAGATCCTTCCATCTACTTTAGCCTAAATTTAAGTGTCCAAGAGTCAGTAATTGTGCCACAGCGCATAATCCCAAAACATATCTGATGGTTTCACACTTTTTAAGCAGATCAAGCAGTCAACTTGTTAAGTTTCTACTTCTAACTCAAAAGTATCTCTTGAAGTCCATGCTTCTAGTATAGTTAATTACCAAACTGAATGTGCTTATAGATTTTCACCAAGATGAAACTTAACTTCTAATTGACTCAATCTTATCTGAAAAAATTTATAAAGCCCAAATCACGTGATCTACATGTTTATCTTAATGAACACTCGAATCAGAAGCATTTACCTCCAAAATTGCATGAAATTCATCCTTAGCTATTGCAAGCCGATCAGTATCACTTGAATCGACCACGTAGATTATGGCTTGAGTATTTGGGAAGTAACATCTCCAGTAAGGCCTGGTTAAAAGCACACAGAAACAAGGGAAGAAAGAATAGGTGAGCATATGTTTTTCAAGACTCAGTTAACCAGAAACACAGGGCAATCTTTCGTTTATTTCTGGCTTATGCTTCACCAGATAGTAGCAACAAAAGTTATTCTTTCTCTTGTGATTCAAAATTTTTATCACGTTAAAAAATCAACCAATCATCAACGTGACAAATAACAACAGTCACAATTGATCTATCAAATCTAACCCAGTGCACCAAGAGTTACAGCACAAAATCACGTATTTTAAAAATAGATGGCGGATGCAAGGTACCAACATTAACATTGCCAATCTGTAATTCTACCATAAAAGAAAAGGGGAAAACATCCAATAAGTTGTTATCATGATTGGATAAGAAAGCTAAGTAGTTGCTATCATCAGACAGCTATCAGGGGTCACCGGAGGCATTTTGGGGTATACATACATTATGGAAGGTGACAACTAAGACCTTGTTATTTTGGACTGCACTGAACTGAATTCAATGAATAGTAATATGTGAGAAGTCAGAAAAAAGTTGCTGAACTGAACCGAATGGAATTCGTCTGGACTGAACCAAGCAGGAAATAAGTTGGAAAGAACAAGGCCTAAGCAAAAGGCTCCATCTAATGAGCAGTGTGACCCTGTTGTTTTCACTAGTTACAACTGACATAATCATTTCTCTCTGATCTTTTGAAAGTAAATGACTAGTATGTTGGATTGATGGGATACCAACCAACTCAAAACCGTAGTGAAAAATTTATCAAATATGGACTCATGCTATCACCAGAAACAGGTGTATTGTACACAAAGATCGACTGAGTGATTACCAGTTCGAAATGATCTAAATGCATTTCTGTTTGCAATTTGCTAATTTACACAAAGATCGACTAAGCGATTACCAGTTTGAAATGACCTACGCAATGCATTCCTGTTAGCAATTTGCTATTCTCAAACACACCTATTCAGCGACAAAATCAGTTCAACTTGGCAGGTATTTGTTTCACCAGTACTGTCAGAGCTGATTGATGGTACTGATTCTTTTAAATAATTTACCACGGGCCCTGAAGTTAATGGCCAGGAAAACCTGTAGTGGCCCAAGGGGGAACAACTAGTGACCCTGGAACAGATCTCACATCTCAGAGCTTTTACCAGCTCAAACACCTAGTTAGGATTACTGACACCGGTTTTAAGACTGGGAAATTGAGGTTATGGTGACGCTGTACATTGGGAGCTAGACCTAACCCTTTAACTGGAAGCCAGCAAGGACCTAGGGGGTCCTGAGAAAGGCGGATGAAGTGGCTGTTTCAAGAGAAAGAGAGGGAAAAAGAGAGGAAGATAAGAACTCACAGATAACCCTAGTGAATTATTGTTTAGGGTAGGTAGGAATCTATAACCCATAAGAGCCAGGTGAGGAAGGATGTCAAGAATTTCAAGCCCACATCAGTTATAATGGCTGCATATGAAAGACTACGCAGGTTTCGGTTTCAAATGCCACCACAAGCTGCAGGTTCAAAACAAATGTGAAAATTGCTATGTTTCTGGGATTTGGAGGTGTTTTGCTCTCGTGCTATTATACACTGTCCAGATATACAGAGTACAGACAGAAGTTACATTTAGCAAAAAAAAAATATACAAATGATGAAGACAATTATACAAGACTAAAAACGTGGAAAAGGTTGGACCAGAACGAAAAGAACACAGGTAAAACTCAATCAACACAATAAGAGCAATGACAATAGTAATATCTAAGCGAAATGAATCTACTAGCAAAAGCTATCAGAGATCAGATAAGAGGAGCTACCTTATACTTGTCTGTCCACCTGTTTCAATAAAAGTAAAAAGAATAATATCAGGCGAATTTTGATAATAACATATATAAGTATACCTCATTCATTAAACTTAAATTGCAAATAAGAGCTCATCTACTGCGATGGAAAGGATAGTCTAAAACATCTATACAGAAGGTGCAATGAATAAATTGCAGATATCAATCACATTCGTAAAAGCTTTAGCCGCCCCACAATGCAGGAAGATGCATTAAACATGTTCCGGGCTACTTCAGGATGTTGATCAACTAATCAATCGGAGGTAGCATGACAGAGGAAAGGAAATTTTGCTACTAAGTGTCTGAAGAACTAATTTGTCAAGACAAAGAATTACAAAAAGACATATACAAGAAACATGAACAAAATGGAAAAGAGTAATGGAAAATTAATATATGGCTTCGGTGGCCAGAGGGGTCATTACTATCAAGAAGAAGCAAGTGAAGCAGCAAAGCCTGAAAGAATCATGTCCACAAGAAAGGATCACACAACGTTAACTACTGATGTCATCCGTATAGTGGTACATTGAAACTTCTGCATAAGGGACAATCCAAATTATGCTCCAACGAAGTTGTACACAGTATTCCACAGAAAATTAGACAATATCATCAATGAAGCAAACGAGTAAAACAAAGATTTTGTCCAGAAGTCCTTCACGCAGTATCAACTGTACAGGCTAAGCAGCTGGATGGGAGTGGAGTAGGAATGTAGGATGTGATAACTCCTGCGGCTTGCTTCAGTTGCTTGTATTTTAACCACAAGGTATATTTGTGTTTCTAGAGATGGGGACGGTCCGGACGGTATATATTACCAACAAGGCCAGACTACCACAGCACTACGAAGGATTACAAAGGGAACCAAAAAAATCAAGATTGATCAAGGCTACGTAGTTCTTAGTATAAGGAAACAAACAAACGAATGTCTATTACAATATGATACAAAATGGCAATATGATACAAAATGGCAGCCTTGGTGGTCGTTTCGTTAACAAGAAAAATATATAGGAAGCAAAAGTTCTCGGGAAGTAGCAAACTCCACGATTGCAAGAATCATAATTTTGCAGAAAGTTTCTCTCCCCACTAAATGAAGGAAGTTGATACCAAGTATCCCTTTGGTAAGTGAGACTTTTTGCATTAAGTTCTAGTTGTTGTGAACAGAACAATTTGAACATATCCCGGGAAGCAGCACTTTATGAGGAGTACAACTTTGGCAAACTCTCAAGTAACCCAAATGATCACATAGCCTCATAGACGAAGAGGAACTCGAAAAACATAATTATTTCCACTAGCTTAGGCCCAATACCGCCTGTCAGGCCGTGACCCATGGGGTATAACTTATGGAACATTTGTCTATAAAAAAAACGATTATAGTTCGTGATGACGAATAACTTCGAGAAAACAATATTACTTATAGGCTTATAGCCCAGAATCCCAGGGAAACAATCAAGTTAGTTCTTATCTTGAATTGACGATCTTATTCTTAATCAATATCTGCAGTGTTTACGGTTAGCTACAAACGCACGACGAGTCATTGTTTTAGAAATTAGTCAGATTCTTAAAGTTGCTTTCAAACTGGAGGTTACCCAAGACATAGCTCAGTAAGGATTGTTGGTGGTTGAATAAACCAAGTGAAAGGGTACACAGAATGCCATAGTAAGATCAAGAAACTCAAAATTCCGTAGTCCTACAGCAGTTTACATCCCAATCTCAAAAAGAACGTAATGAGCCACCCCAAATTCTTTAAATCCCAAATGAGACTAAACACATTTTTCCAGAAAAAAGAAACCCGTCACTACTAAAAGATCAACTAATAGTGATTTTCTTTCCTGGCTCTAATAACTGAATGTGACAGAAAGATAATCTTCCGCACATCCTTGCTTTACATTTCACTTCGCTTTCAATATCCTTTCTTTCCTTCAGATTCAGACACTGTTGAAGACAAATAATTCTACTGCTACAATGAAGGCTCCACATCTGGAATCACATGGTTGTCTACTAATATACAATGTTAACACTAAGAGAGTAGCTGAGGCCATTAGGATTGGACCATTGACCCGTAAAACAGAATACAAGAGAAAAAACATCTTGCACAAGCAAGATAAGGTTTGTTCATCATGCATGATTATTTCTCCTCTCTCACAAAGTCCTAATTCTCAGAAAACTAGTTCTTTTGAACTTCAATCATCAGTTTTCATTTCAGTTCACATCAGGTTACTTCAAAACTTATATGAGCAAGTGTTCCCTTGGGAGTTGGCTCATACTGTTATATGAGCTCAAAATTGAAGGGGTTGGGATGAGGACAAGGGCTAGAGGTCAAGCAAAATATTAGCTCAAGTGATCACATAACTCTTAAGTCTTAACCATCCATAATCTCATGACAGTTTGCAATTGAGAAGCTTAGCCATCTAAATAAAATGACGAAACATGACCTTTCCAGAAGACTCTCACCACCAGATCATTGCCTTTCTAGAACATCTCGGTCATCACATCACCATCAATCTGCATTGTGGTTCCTCCACTGTGTACAAAGCAAGTTAACAATAGTACCACCATCCCATTTGAAGCCACACCTCGTGGTCACCCTAACCAGCCAGTGATGCTCACACTAATTTCAGACAAAACCCAAACAGATTGTGTCTTCCTCAAAGCCTTAAGGTTCTTTGGTGCATCCGAGGGGGCAAGAACATGATGCTTCCGTCCACTTCCCTTAGAACAGCACCACTGTAATGAATTTTACAATCCAAGTGCATCCACATATCAACTCCATAAATGAGCTTAGCAAACCCATACCCTCTGTCTTCCCTACATCAAAACGTTGCATCTAAATAAGCAGTGCAGAGTTGGCTACTTTCTTGGGTGCATCCAACTATGAGCCTCATGAGGTATACATATTTGTTATCAGCATGCCAAATTTTGAAAACTTTCAACAGTCTTGCAGCGTCACTGGCAAGGTGCACCCATCCCACCAATCTAGTTCTGGATGAATTCTAGGGGCCTTTAGATTATGAAATCTGTCTTCACTACTATTCATGGGCTTAAAAAGCAGGCTACTTGACAATTTTCAAGAGTTACTACATTCATTCAAGACAAAATAAATCAAAGCTACATGCAAATCCAACCCAAAAATAACGAGCAGGGGTAGTTGCTGCTGTTGTTCCAGATACAAACTAAAGAACTTTTAAAAGCACGGCACCAAAGATGGTCCACCAAGAAACAAATATTACAAATGAAAAACATGCAGCCAACAAAGTTAGTGACTCACAGCCACGGCGAACACCTCATCATATATAACATTGGTATCATCATCTTTCATAAATATAAATACCACTGGTCAAGCATCTAATTTGTAAACCAACAGTATAAAGATTCACACCACCACTCCTTTAAATACATCTACATTTGAAGTACTCTTCCCACGTAATAAGCTGATCATAGAGTCCAATCTAAAATAAGGAGGGTATGTATCTACTTAGTTTTGATTATACTTGTCTTAGTTTCTTCTCTGCAAGTTCATATGTATCATATCTTGATTGAGGGTACAATTCGCACTCTCAGGACGGGGCGTGCACATAGCCGGACTGATCAAGGGAACTCCTTGGTAACTAGTCATTCATTGCATCAAATCACCAATAAAAGCAAACGAAAAGACTGGAAAGGTATCATACCCAGATCCCAAACTTGGAATTTGATGTTGTTATACTGCACAGTTTCCACATTAAACCCAATTGCTGCATTCACACACAAAAAGGATTAAGAATCAAATACCTATAACCAAAAGAAAACCAAAAGATTCAATCTTTTAAGCAAGAATCATAACCAAAAGTTAGAACAGAATACCTACTTGGAATAGTAGAAACAACTTCACCCATTTGAAGCCGATCTGGGATGATGGGATCAAATCAAAAACATTAACAAAGTCAGAAAACTAACAGTTACCCAGATCATAAAATGGGGAATTACAAAATGGGTAGGAACCAAAATTGCAAAAAAAAAAAAAATGAAAAGATTTAACATACATAGGATAGTGGTTTTGCCAGCATTGTCAAGACCAAGAACCAAGATTCGAGCTTCCTTGTTGCCAAAGAGAGATGAAAAGAGTTTAGAAAACATTAATCCCATTTTTGATAATTTTGATTGGAATGATTAATTCGATAATTAATCAGTTAATTGGGTTAATGAGATCAAGGGTATGTAATGTAAGATCTGTGTTTTTTTTTTTTTTTGGAGGACCTGGGGTAAGTGAGTTGGGCTAGAGAGAGAAAGAGAACAGGAGAGAGATGTATAAAAATTGGATTTTGGACATGGTTATTTGCTTGACTTTGATGAAGAAAAGGGGTGACTTTTTTGGGGAAGAGAATTTCGATTGAGAATTGTGAGGATTTTGGAGAAAGGGAATCAAAACTGGGGAGATGGAAATCGAATGAGTGAAATCAGAAAATGACAAATGCCTCCTTTTCCGGGTGATTTCTCTATATATTGCTAAAGATCAAAATAATTCTAATTTAAGTCATTTTGAAAAATATTTCTTTTGATATGGTCCACGTAGGATCGGGACCTTCAAACCAATTTTTTTTTTAGATTTGGAGCAAAACCGCAAATTCAACCGGCGGTTTTAGTTAGTAGATGCAGACCAATCAGTATACACTAAAACCGCCATTTGATTTGGCGGTTTATAAACCGCCAAACTAAGTGGCGGTTTTAGACAGAA
>ONZA01011505.1:12925-22992 GCA_900322205.1 Kewa caespitosa | reverse complement strand
TTATTTTTTTTAAATTTTTGTAAGTGTTTGGTTTTGCGTTGGGAGGCGATGTTGTTAGTACTAGGGGAGTGACTTTAAGGAGTAAAAGTCATCCTAAGGAGTAAAAGTCACCCCTGTGAAGATAAATTGTGACCCTCCGAAGTTGGTACGATAACAAGTGTGCACAAGTCGCTTCTAGAATTGTGATAGAGCTTCTTGGGCGTCGTATAAAAACAAAACTAGGCATGGGTTAGTTTATTTTATCGGTTCATGTAATGATGCTAATTTGACTTGGGATTTTTGTTTTGATTATTTGAAAAGTATTGTGAAGATTGCTTATGTATCTGTTGTGTTAACCGGATTTTTGATGCATGATGCGTCCATTTTGATAGATTGAAGTTCGAGAATGTGGTTGAATAGGTGAAAATTGTTTGTTCCCCTTGATGACCTTATGTCCCTAACAAAGTACCAAACTACTTTTTCAAGTTACTATGTAGCACATGTATTAGTAATGGGTAAAGTTTTGAGCTCAAATGGTAGGCTTTCAAGTTTCAATAATCATGCTACCTTGCGTTTCTTTCGAAACATGTTTACGTAGTGTTTAGATACTCCATGCACGTACTATCTGAGTAAATGATTATATTGATGGGGGACCCTTCCGCGCCTTGACATTGTAAATCTATGAGCCGATGTGTAGCTTTCCTTTAGAGGTTTTAGTTCCGGAAAATCTAATGATTCCATTTATATGCATACATTTACTATTTATGATTGTTTCACTCAATAGCTCAATTCTAGACGATCAAGAGCAGCATTCTATGAATATATTTACATTCTAAGTAACAATTGCGGTGTATGGACTTGTAGTGTTTTTCATGCTTAGCTTTCTTACTTATAGATCTTTATCTCATCTGAATTCATCTTCCTGGTTGACGATGTGGAGAAATGTCATCTTGTTGGGGTTGAAATACTTGTTTGTTAGTGCAAAATTTGTACCTTCCTCGTGCGTGGCACCAATCTGTTTTTTGCAGTATTGCTTATGGGTTCCTCCACCTTTGTTGCAACTTTTGCTGATTTCAGACTTAGGCTCAGTGTGGCTTTCCACTGTTTTTATTTGGTTGCTTGTTTCAAATAAAAAAAAGAAAGAAAAGAAAAACAGGAACTTTGAATAGAGTTTTACTTTTTTCGCTTGTTTTTCTTGTTACTTGTTGCTGTGTATGGTAATGATTGTATCTGTGCATCTTGTGCTTTGTACATATTCACAAACATTAACGAGTGTTCTACATATGATGTTTGTTATAATACATGAATTTTTTCCTTTTCCTGGCCAAAAAGTTGAAAACTTAGCATTGATTCATTGACTTTCCAATTGTTAATTTTTGGTGGCTGATTCATAAACATATGTGTTAATCATTCAGGCATGGGGGCAAGAAAGAATACAAACAGCAATGATACGGCACCTGATGACTCTAAAGGAAATGGATCAACTAGTAAAGCTATCTCCAAAGGGAAACAGAAAAAGAGAGATAGAGATGACCCCAGTGAGGAAAATGCCATGGCCTCCCGAAGAATGCCCAAGCGCACTGCAGCATGTTCAGACTTCAAGGAAAAGGCGGTTCGTCTATGTGACAAAGACTCTCGAGTGGACACCAAAAGAGAGCCCACTGTTGACAGTGAGATAGCTGCTATTGGGCTGACCACTGGGCATGATGATCCAAGGCCCAACCGACGACTTGTGGACTTTATTTTCCATGATGTAGAAGGGAAGCCACAGCCTGTTGAGATGCTAGAGATCACTGACTTGTTCATTACTGGTGTAGTGTTGCCCCTGGAGCCTAGTGGTGACCCCAGTAAGGACAAGGGCGTAAAATGTGAAGGTTTCGGTCGGATTGAGACATGGGATATTTCTGGGTATGAAGATGGGTCACCAACTGTCTGGGTATCTACCGAATATGCTGATTATGACTGTGTGAAGCCTGCTGGGTATTATAAGAAGATATATGGGCTTTTCTATGAGAAGGCGCGTGCATGCATTGAAGTATACAAGAGGTTGTCAAGGTCATCTGGGGGTGACCCTGACATAACCCTGGACGAGTTAATTGCTGCCCTAGTTCGCTCGATGAGTGGGAGCAAAAATTTTCCCCAAGGGGCATCAATAAGAGAGTTCATTGTTTCAAGGGGTGAGTTCATTTACAACCAGTTGATTGGGTTAGATGATACTTCCAACAAAAATGATCAGAAGTTCAGTAGCCTGCCTGTGCTCGTTGCCCTAAGGGAGGAGTGTAAGAAGAACATGGAATCTGAAGTACCATCTGAGTTGCTGTCTGGTGGAAGTTTGAAAATTGGGGATGGAGATGGGAAAAACAAGTCGAAGTCGCCTGTGATTGATGGAGAAGATGGCGAGGATGCTAAACTAGCCCGGTTGCTGCAGGAAGAAGAGCAATGGCGGTCTATGAATCAGAAGAAAGGTGGTAGACGTGCAACTGCTTCAACTAAGTACTATATCAAGATTAATGAAGATGAGATTGCAGTTGACTATCCCCTGCCAGCTTATTACAAGCCTACCAGTGAAGAGACCGATGAGTACATCATCTATGACAATGACATGGATATTGCTGACCCAGATCTGCTACCCCGAAGCATGCTTCACAATTGGTCGCTCTATAACTCTGACTCACGACTGGTTTCCTTGGAACTGCTTCCAATGAAGCCTTGTGATGATATTGATGACACAGTTTTTGGGTCTGGGATTATGACAGATGATGATGGGAGTGGGTTTTGTCTCGATGGTGATATTCAATCTTCATCAGACACCTCTGGCTTGCAGAATGTGGATGGAATTCCAATCTATTTGAGTGCAATTAAGGAATGGATGATTGAGATTGGAGCTTCAATGGTCTTCATATCCATCAGAACAGATGTCGCCTGGTACTGCATCTTTTACCAAATGCTCTAGTCATTCAGCTTGGGTTCTCTATTTGTTGACAGTCCAAGGTCTCACCTGAAATGCTGCTTTAAGTAACCATTCTACTTCCGTTTTTCCCATCTTTGAATTTCTGCCCCTAGTTTTATTATTAAGATAATCTTGATTTTCAACAACGTTTTCTTCATTTTCTTGAGACCCATGTAATTTCGCATTTCAGTGACGTCTAATTGAATTTGAGTTCCTTATTGCAGCCGGTCTCTAGCCCAACGTAGAAGTTTTCGCAATTAAATTTTCATTTACTTTAAATATTCTTCAGTTTGACTGTAGTATCTTGTTATATTGCTTACCATTTACCTGGCTTGTCTCTGCAGGTATAGGCTTGGGAAACCATCAAAGCAATATGCACCGTGGTATGAGACTGTTCTAAAAACAGCAAGGCTTTCAGTTGGCATTATTACTTTGTTGAAGGAGCAGAGCCGGGTTGCACGTTTGTCCTTTGCAGAAATTATCAAGAGGATGGCAGAATTTGAAAAGGACCATCCTGCATTTATATCTTCAAATCCAATTATGGTAGAAAGGTATGTGGTGGTTCATGGGCAGATATTACTGCAACAATTTGCAGAATATCCTGATAAAACCATCAAGAAATCCCCATTTGTGACTGGGCTTAGGGACAAAATGCTTACAAGGCACCATACAAAATGGTTAGTGAAGAAGAAGGTGGTAACAAGGAAAGGAGCAAACTTGAACCCAATGGCAAAAATTGTTCCTATTGCAAAGAGGAAGTTAATGCCTGCAACAACCACTAGATTGATCAACAGAATTTGGGGAGAATTCTATTCAAATTATTCTCCAGAAGAGGCGAAGGAGGAAGTTATTGCTGAAGTCAAAGAGGAAGAAGTCCAAGAGGAAGAAGACGACCCTGAAGAAGATCTTGAGGAGGAACAAGAAGAGAAAGCTCCTGTTGAGCAAAATGACAAAACTCTTACACCAAGCAAGCAGAGAAAGAAGCAATGTTCTTCTCAGGATATCAACTGGGAAGGAGAGGTGCTAAAGAAGACCTCTTCTGGGGTGTCTCTATACAAACAGGCTAATGTTCATGGGGATTCAGTTGTTGTGGGGGGTAGTGTCCTTGTTGAAACAGATGACCAAGGGCTTCCATCTATCTACTTTGTTGAATATATGTTTGAAAAATCAGGTGGGAAAAAAATGGTTCACGGACGGTTACTGTTGAGAGGATCACAAACGGTTCTTGGCAATGCTGCTAATGAAAGGGAGGTATTCTTGACAAATGAATGCCTGGAATTTGAATTGGAAGATGTTAAAGAAAGCGTAGTGGTTGAAATTCGCCGTAGGCCATGGGGACATCAGCACCGCAAGGAAAATGCTGTAGCTGACAAGAATGACCGAGCAAAAGCAGAGGAACGGAAAAGCCAAGGGCTACCATTAGAATACTATTGTAAAAGCTGGTACCATCCTGATAAAGGGGCATTCTTTGTTCTTCCAAGTGACTTATTGGGAGTTGGAGACGGTACCTGCTTCGCCTGCAAATCTAAAGAGGTTGAGGAGGAGAAGGGAACTCTAAAGGTGAATTCATCAAAAACTGGGTTCGTCTATGGAGGAGTTGGGTACAATGTTGATGACTTCTGCTATGTAGCTCCGCGTGAATTTGCAGAGGATGAGAAGGATGCTAGTACTTTCAAGGGTGGCAGAAATGTGGGCTTGAGAGCATATGTAATTTGTCAGATCTTGGAGATTGAGATGCCCAAGGCTTCCAGGAAATCTGATCCGGGGACCATAAAAGTTAAAGCCCGAAGATTTTTCAGACCTGAGGACATCTCAGCAGAAAAAGCATACCGTTCTGACATCCGTGAGGTAGGGGCATAAGAACCTCTTTTTTTGCCCCCTATTTTCTGTCTACTAAAGGCAGGCATAAGAAGCCTTATGACTCATTGCATAAACCTCTTTTTAACAGCATGATAAACCTATGCTTGTACGTAACTTTGCATATCTTCTAGCTTAGTTTTGATTTGCATGTTGAATGATTATCCTACTGTTAATTTTCAGGTTTACTTCAGTGACCAAACACATGTTTTCTCTGTGGCTGCTATCCAAGGAAAGTGTGAAGTCAAAAGAAAGCATGATCTGTCATCTCTAGCCTACCCTGCTGTCTTTGAGCACGTCTTCTTCTGTGAACATCTTTATGACACTAATAGTGGAGCTATCAAACAGGTTAACTTCTTTTTTATCTTACTTCAGTTGGCTACATAACGCATCTATGCTTTTTCTTTATTTAATTACATAATTTCCTTTTGCAGCTGCCTGGCAATGTCAAGCTTAATTCTTCAAAAGGAAAATCTGTTGATGATTCAGCAGCTCGAAGAAAGAAAGGTAAGGGTATAGAAGGTGATGATGATAGCGCTGTTAAACAAAAAGATGAATCACTGAAGAACCGACTTGCCACTCTTGATATCTTTGCTGGCTGTGGTGGCCTTTCTGAAGGCTTGGAACGAGCAGGTAACTTTGATATATCATGCGGCATTGTTGAATTTAAGTCAAGTAGTACTGTTGCTGACTCATTTTGGCTGATAATTTCGGCAGGTGTCTCTCAAACCAAATGGGCTATTGAATATGAAGAGCCTGCTGGTGAAGCATTCAACCTCAATCATCCAGAGGCTTTGGTGTTAGTAAATAACTGCAATGTTATTCTCAGGTAGGTTTGCTTGTTGAGCTGATATGATGTATAACTTCTAAATTTCAGTTTCCTTTTCTTTTTGCACTAGGTTTTTCTGACTGTGATTTACAGGTGTATGCCTGTCCAATGTTATTTTCGCTCTTTTTATTTTTTTTGATTTTTATTTCTAACCCTGTTTAGTATATCTGCTGTCAGCCTGAGACCATGCACAAGCTTTAGTCCTTCTCCCCCCTCCTAATTATTTCGCTCAAATGCTACCAGTCGCTAGATTGGTGTTTTACCATAATACTCCTTTATGCAATGCTAACTCAGGTTTTAATCTGAAGAATGTTATTCATCATCATATTCCTTTGTGCAATGCATATTCTGGTTTAAAGTTTTACTACATTGCCATCTGTACTTACTATAAAAGGTTTTATGCAGTGCAATCATATCAGCTTGTGGGGATGAAGATGACTGTATCACTACTCCTGAAGCTTCTGAGGAGGTTAAAAAGCTTGATGAGAAGGTGATAAATGATTTACCTCGGCCAGGGCAAGTAGATTTTATAAATGGAGGGCCACCATGTCAGGTACATGCATTCCCTCCCTCCCTGTTGTTAGTTTTACTGCAAAAAACATGCGAGAAACCACTCATATCCTTAACTTTTTTTCATGGTTCAGGGTTTTTCGGGAATGAATAGGTTTAACAAAAGTGCTTGGAGTAAGGTTCAATGTGAAATGATATTGGCTTTCTTATCATTTGCTGATTACTTCCGCCCTAAATACTTCCTCTTAGAGAACGTGAGGAATTTTGTTTCCTTTAACAAGGGCCAGACATTTCGGTTAACGGTAGCGTCTCTTCTCGAGATGGGTTATCAGGTATGTCATGATCTCTTTCCCATATCCTTTCATTTAGTTGGTTGGATCCGTGAAGGTATGATATGTAATGACATTGCTAAGACTTGCAGAAGCTGATATTATCTTTTTATAATTATGTATAAATTCTTCCTAGGCTGCTGTATGTTTTGTTGTCCTTTAGTCTGAAATAAACTGTTCATTCAATCCAACAACCGAACAAAAAAAAAAGGAAAAGTAAAAGGTTTACCTGTGGAGGTGTCCTCTAAAATGACACGATCAGGATTTTTACTGATGCTTTAATATACTCTTTCCATTCTAAAATTAGTTGTCACTCATGCTGTGATAAGATTTATTGGAAAGGTAGTACTTTCCCATTATATAACGAGGACGTGGTAGTATGTCTGTATTATCCCCACTGGGAAATACTATTAATACAAGACCAGTCATAGAAGCCTTATTGTGAGGCTGTTTTAGTCTGAATGCACCTAATTCTTAATCTGAAGTCAATGGCTACCATAACAACCGATTCCACAGGTCGACTGTACTTCCCATGATATTTATAAATTCTTAGGACTTTAATACATATATGTACACATGATAAATGATAATGCTTCCTAGAATTGTCTAGAAAGCTTGCTTCTCTTTAGGGTTTAGGGTTGAGGTTCAGGGTTTAGGCCTTAGGGACTAGTTTTTGACTCAATTGTGGTGAAATGGGTATTTGACAGGTAAGGTTTGGCATTCTGGATGCTGGAGCCTTCGGGGTTTCTCAATCTCGAAAGCGTGCCTTCATATGGGCAGCATCCCCAGAAGAGACACTGCCTGACTGGCCTGAGCCAATGCATGTTTTTGCTGGTTCAGAGCTGAGAATCACCCTAGACAGCAATACTCAGTATGCTGCTGTTCGGAGTACAGCCACTGGCGCCCCTTACCGTTCTATTACAGTTAGGGACACAATTGGGGATCTCCCACCTGTCGGTAATGGGGCTTCTCAAGCTACAATGGAGGTGAGATATCTTTTATTTCTTTTTGCTTTTTCTAGAGGAGCTTTTTTTCCATGTCTGTTATCTTTCTTATTTCTGACTATCCTTTTTGGTCCCATAACTTGCCATATCTGCAGTACCAAGGTGAACCTGTATCTTGTTTCCAAAAGATGATCAGAGGCAATATGATGACTTTAACTGATCACATATCTAAGGAAATGAATGAGTTAAATGTGATACGGTGTCAAAGGATCCCGAAACGTCCTGGTGCTGACTGGAGAGACCTACCAGAGGAGAAGGTACTTTCCCCTCTGAACTATACATGAAATAAAAAAAAGTAATATCCTTGTGTTGGAAAATTGTGAATGTTCCTTTCAATATTTTTGTTTGGAAAATATTTTGATTTGTTTGAATTCACTTGCAAAACTAAAACATTGTCTCAAATATTTCTCTCTGCAGGTTCAGTTGTCTACTGGACAGATGGTTGATTTGGTTCCATGGTGCCTGCCCAACACAGCAGAAAGGCACAACCAGTGGAAGGGCTTGTTTGGAAGGTTGGATTGGGAAGGAAACTTCCCAACCTCTATTACTGATCCGCAACCAATGGGTAAAGTCGGGATGTGTTTTCATCCTGATCAGGATAGGATTGTCACAGTTCGTGAATGTGCTCGATCTCAAGTAAGTAATGTGGCCTCAACTCATTTTTGGTCTTTTGGCAATAGCACATCATACGAACTTAAGCCTTGAAGGAGACTGATCAATTGCTGTGCATAAAGGGGTTTTCCCTTTATTTTTGCTGTTGCTGCTTTTATGTTTTTCTTTTAATTTCTTAAATCCCTGCATCGAGTGTTTGTGTTTTTTTATTTTATTGTCGCCTGTGCATTAAAATTTAGCGCATGAAGCAGGAGCTTATTATTTTACTGCAAAAAAGTACTGGTTTTTTATACTCCATACAAGGTGTTCTACTGCAGCTTCATTAGGATTAATTGAAAACATGTTTGCAAGAATATTTTGACTGCGCACTATTTCAGTCTTAAACAATTCTTATTGGGGGATGCAAATCACCTTCTCACTAGTGAGAAGGCGGATAACATTCCTCATTGTTATCTATCTGCATTTTCTTGCATGTGCTTAAGCACATAGACCCATTCTTATGGAGGGATGCTACATGTGACATTTGTTGGAAAGTTGGGATTAGATGATGAGTCATAGAGATATTCAACTCTCGCTCAGAAGTTGATGGGAATTTACACTTTCTGGGAGCTTTTAGTTCTGTACTATCAAATAACAGAAATTTGGACAACATGAGGATATATCAATTATTATAGCTTACCAGATTATGTATTGTCAATCTATATCAATCATTGCGCCCCATCTGCACTAGCCAAACAGAAAGAGAGAAACAATGGAGCTGCAGAGTCTTCCATTTACGACGCCCTTGGCCCCTTGTAGAAACTAGAAAATCAGAATTCTGCAGAAACTGATTCAAATTTGAATTGGGTGACAACAAAATTCTCATTATACCGCAACATCAGTGTTTAAGATTCCTAATCTTCATCCTGTATTTCTTCCTGCAGGGTTTCCCAGATAGCTATAAGTTTGCTGGCAACATACAGCACAGACACCGACAGATTGGTAATGCAGTTCCGCCACCCTTGGCCTTTGCACTGGGCAGGAAGCTTAAAGAAGCAGTCGAGAAGAACCGCTCAGAGTAACGCATGCAAACCATGGAAACTGTTTCCAGTGCTGAACTGCAGTTACATCAGAGCTGTCTTTTGGTTGTCATTGTTCGTTTATCCTAATCCTGTATTATAGTGCGGCTAATATAAACTGCATAGGTGTTGAAGATGAGATGAGAACTAGCAATGCCTTGTAATTTTAACTTCTATTAAAACCATCATGTACATATTTGATTTTATCATTTCATCTTTGTTGATATGCTCTTTAGCTTAATTGGTTGGGCAATCTGGGCATGATTAGCTGCTGTGTTTTTCTTTTCCTTCCCTGTGGAACAACAGAATCATCCTTTGTCAAAAACCGTATATCAATAAGTACCGGTAGTCTTGCACTCGTATTACCCAAGAATTATTTCGGGATTGCTAATTTGAAACAAAATAATTAATCAAAGTAGAAAGTAATAAGGTGATCATAAGCAGTTAACAAACCAACTTTAGCACACTAGTGTATGACATACAATATCATTTAAAGAATATTTTTTCACCTGCATCACAGGAAGGTAGGAATTCTTTGACAAAGTGTAACTTTTAGGGACGTCAATGGGTCGGGTCTGGATCGGGTCCAGCCAAATTCAGATCTATATTTTTTACTGGACTCAGATCTAGATCCAGATCCACAAGTCTGTAATTTTTAGACCCAGATCCAGACCCAACGGGTTTAGCGAGTCCAAAACGGATCTCGGGTTCAAACGGGTCCAACAATAATTTAATTTTTTTTTTTTTGAAAAAACAAAGATTTACTATGAGGCATATCAAAATGGTATATTTGTAGTCTAATTTTAATTCAAATATACATCATTTGGTGTAAACTTTGTAAACTTTGAAAAAGTTTATCTTTTTATGTGTAACTTTTATTAAATTACTAAGTAATATGGGTCTACATGTCAGATCTAGACCCAATGGGTCTATGGGTCC
>ONZA01011489.1:0-13003 GCA_900322205.1 Kewa caespitosa | reverse complement strand
CAGATTTCTATTTTTTTTTTTTCGAAAGAATTCAACCACGAATCAATTTGAGGGCCTATAGACTCTGGTCTCAAGAAAAGAACCTGATGACAAAGTTACTAAAATTTTGTATTTTAAAGTCCCTCGGAAAGAAACACCAAAATGCCATTTTTTCCAGTTGTACTAGAATGGAAAACCCCATTTTGTTGTGCGGCATTAGCAAGGAAACTAGTTAAGTAAACTTTTGCTCTGTAAGAATGAGTAGAGGTAGAAAACGAACTCTTTGGTAAGTAAAGAAAAGATGTTGCCTATGCACATGTTTCCAAGATCTCACGACGGGAATAAAGCAATCTTGCAGATAAGCTCTGAGATTATATTGGGTTAGTTCAGTATGCAGAGAGGCAAGGATGAATAATCAAAAAAACTTATCCGGTTAGCCTGAGTTTCGTGAATAGGGGCTCACAGTCCACTATTACCCTAGAAGGTAGGCATAGCTTATCCGCCCAATAAAGCCGACCACACTCTAATGAACTCCCAACTCCTACTAGAAGTGTAGTTTGAACTTTGAACCACTAAGTCGTTCTTAAAACATCAGAATAGGTTTAATACAAACAATAGGAATAATTTCAACTTTTGTTTGACAAGGTGAGCCCTAGGCTAAGTAGTAGGGAGGCTCTCCCTCCTAGTTGTACTCAGCCCAACAGCCTCGGTACTCCCCAGAATCCAAATTCAACTTGGGGAGTGACTGAGGAGGTGTGATGTGGTAACCACTCACGCTGATGCTTGGGTTGTAAACCATAGATTTTAGTAAAAGGAGCCCTGAGTAGTTTACCAGACAAATTAAGCTATCCCGGAGATGTGAATGTGGCATTACTGGCATAAATTCTGCTCATTAGCATCATAGAACTGAAGGGACAATAGAAAGATCAGATTCATACCACATTCATAATTCTGAATTGAGCTTCGTCCAGAGGCTGTTATTAGCTTCCCGAATTCATCCAACCTACCAGAAGCCCATGCTTCAAGTCCTGAATCAATTTAAGATAAATGTTAATAACTTGGCAGAAATTTTTGAAGGGCAAGCAGAATGAAGCAGCTGTAACAGGCTAACAGCACAAGGAAACCATCTGTTGGGGCACTACCTTTCATAACACGCATATTCTCCGAGAAATAATGCTCCGCTCTCCGAGCAAGAAGAGGTTCTAGCTTTCCCTACAAGAAATTGATATATATTTGTTTCAAAGTCATTTGCATAAACGATTTTTCATAAAAAGAAGACTTGCGGAAAGTAATTCAGTCAGGCTGTGTCAAATAGATAAGACTATAACATCACTGGTGCATGTCCTCAGAGAAGTGATACAATCCTACTCTAGAGGCCTAAGCCAGAAATTCGAAACCCGAAAATAATATCTACATCCCAATTCTGAATTACATCTTCACGTTCATCTTCAAAGGCCTTATCTTTTGCTGCTTACATAATTGTAGCCTTGCAGGCTGCTGTAGAAAGGGATCTGTATTGTTGAGTTGTTCCTAGCAGGAACTATGATTACCATCGGTTACGTTGTTAACTTGAAAAGGGGATTAGAGAGTAAAAGAAAAGAGTGTACAAACAACAAATGATTGTAGAGAAACATTGAGGACTTGGAATTCCTTTGGAGTATCAGTAAACGCCACTTCCTTTAAAGCATCTAACAACTCAATCTAAGTGAGCGGAAAAACCAGAAAATAATGTCTCACACTCTTTTATAGTTGCTTCGCTAACAGACTACAAGATGTTCAAGGGTGGAAATATACACCAACAGTGCAAGGGTGGCAAAGATTAGTTACCTTGTTTGCTTCATAGATCTCTCGTGCAACTGTTAGTAAGACAACCAAGGAATCAGAATTCACAAGCATATTGAGGAATAATATTCAGTTTAACTAGAAAAACTAAGTTGGGAACAGATCCTCACCATTTGACAGAACAGCTTCTACTTCAGGCTTCCCAGAAGCACTGCAATGCACAAAGAAAAGGCCATAAACTATAAGGTTACTGCTATACCATCAGGGGTAAAGGAATGTCTTAGAGCCGCGAAGACTGCTTTCTTCATGAGGATATAAATTATTGAAGCATCAGCACATGCAGCAGGTCAGTTCGAAACATCCTAAAATGTAATGGTAATCCTACAGAACCATTATTCACCGATCATGGTAAAAGTCCAATTATTGAAGTCATCTAACTTGGATAATGCAGTTATTGCTATTGTGATGTCAGAAAATGATGTTCATGTCACTCTTCTGCAAGTAATACTTCCAGATGCTCTAACTCAAACCTTAATAGCTACTAATAGCTAACAAATTTGATGTAAGTTCCGTCGCTTTCGATTTACAGCTAGATTTAACTCATGGAACTAGATGAATGTCATTATCCTAATTTGGGCAAATCATGCAATAGTTATTCATGTAAAAAGGAAATGAAGAGTGACAAGTGGAAATGAGCACAAATAAGAATAGAGACTTACTCAAGGAGAACTTTTGCAGCATCCTGACATTCAGCAACTCGACGATTATATCCAACGTCACTAGTCAAAGCATGCTTCAGGCCAGAACATGCCAACAATATCTTGTATGATTTTTGCACCCCATTTAAGTCACTGTTTGGCATATTCAGAGGTTGTATAAGCCTGTACTCTTTGGTCTGTACTAAGAAACATTCAATACAAAAGACAATTAAAAAAGAGCATGAAAGATACCAGTTTGACTTAAATGTATAATATATTTATATGTATATGAACACCAATTAAGAGAAGACAAGAGTGTGGAATTTAATAGTTCTAAAGGGAAGAACAGACAAGAGAAGGGTAGAAAAATAGAAAAAGAAAAAAGCAAAAACTGGTGACAATCAGTATTGACACAACGGCAACATAAAAAGTTCAGTTACCAATAGCAACAATGCAACATTTTATAGAAGATGACAATAATGTAAAGAAGATCACACGAAATTATGGCAACAGTCCACAGAGAAGCCAAGCAACAAACCTCATGCCTAAAAATAAACAAAACTGAAAAGATCGTTTTAAACTAGCTGTAGTCATACAAACTGCAACACCGAATTCTAAAAAAATTACCATTAAGAATGTTAAGACTGGAGAAACTACCTTGCAGTCCATGAAGGTTAGACAACCATGTCTTGAGAGAAGGATTGCAGATTGATCCAAGATGCCATTATTCAAGCCTAAATATTCATTTTCAATCAGCCTACATGTGGAGGGAAGTCATCTTCAGGGGGAGCTAATAAGTGCAAAATGATACATAACAACAGCGTATGAACCATGAATGATCGATTCGATTTGTGAGTTTCAGCCGTTTACCAAAACTTCTGATATAATTTCATGTGTGAGTATATATGCATTACAGTTCTTGACTGTGAAAAATAAATAAATTATTCTTTAAATCGAACATGCACAACAGACATATTTATTTATCTGAGATCTTCAAACACAAAATCAAACAATTGAATCTGGATCTTCATTGTGCACAAAAAAACATGCACAACCGACAGCTAAAGTAAAGGAAAACAAGGAGAGAAAGAGAGAGAGAGGGGAAAAAAAAAAACTTGAAATAAAAAATCAAGTGATTTGAAGCAAAAAAAAATACCCACTATGAGTCATGACTGATGATAAACTGGCAGCCTAGGCCCAAGAGGAGAAACATGCAAATTTAATAAATATCTCCAACATATTGTAACAGCCCGTGACCTTAAAGTTGCCTTCAGTGGCTACAATGCAATTGGCTTATCTGACAAGTCTCAAGCCTCTTAAACTGAGGTAGCCAACACAATGACAAGGCATTTTTTTAACATTGTGGACATACATCTAATGGTGTTTCATTGCTTTTTCCTTCTTCCCTCCCAACCCAACCCAGCAAAGAGAAGGGACCTCCACAAAATGAGACAAGAATTAAGTGACATGTCGGGAAATCCGGGAAACAAAAAAAAAAAAAAATAGAAAATAAAAAAGGAATAATAGAATGAGCAGCGTGTAACTTACCGATCATACTCGATGTTTTCTGTGAGAGATACTGAAATACGGTTCGCATTTTCTAAAGCCAACAGGTAAGCAACTCCAACCTAAGGTGAGAATGGGTTCTATTAGTTACCAATACAGTGACATCATCATGAAACTAGTTCCATCTAAAGTGACAATAGCATCAGCTGGCTTAATAAACATGAAACCACTGATGCGAAATCATTTTCACTAACAAAAAAATAACAGCCATCAATCAGCAAATTCCCTATAACTTCAAATAATATTTTATCAGACCGTCCAGAACATTAAGATGTAAACAGACTTTCATTGAAAAAGAAAAAGAAAAAACATAGCAGGAAATGTTTACAACCCAACAACTTGGGAGGGTCACAATACTCTTTCAGAATTTCAACTGAATTCATGGGGCACTGGACATCCCCACCAAAATTACAAACATTCTTGCTTCTTGCAATTCTCCATTTATACAATTCACAGCATCATTAGACGCATCTTCAAGTTATGAGCTTTAGTCTTGGAATCCAGTCAGACGTGATAATTCGAGTACAGTTAAGGTCGGCTTCAGAAAGATGCATTGACCAAAAACCCGTATTTCAACGAGCGTAAAGGAACTTTTCTGAAATACCAAGGATTCCATAGAGATAGCCGCATAGTAAGCAGAACTTGGTCAAATTTTCTTCACGAGTAACTGGCAAAATTATACAGATAATCTTAAAACAACAGCAAAAACTCAACATTTGTCACCCTTTAAAAGTAAAATTTCAATCATTTTATAAATCAGATTATCATATCTAAATCAAACAGCTTCCAACTTACAGCTGCAGAAGAGCTGAGGCCAGAGCTGTCTAGCCCCGTTGAACCACTGATCATTCCGATAATACCCTGGAACATACACAAATCCTGGAAGTCAATGAAGCAGATCAATGGCAACCAAATAAGAAACCTGGTAAGAGAAAAACAAGAAAGCTAATAAACCAGAGCTATATTATTCATATTCTCCAAGCATGATTTCCATAAACGGCACGCAAAATAAGTTCAATGGTTAAGGCCTCGCTTGGAATGAGGTTTATCATTACAAGGGTAATGACCTCAAAAATGTGAACAAAATGGTGGAAATGTTGGCAAGAGGGGGTTGAAAAGCACTTGAAGAGGATAATTGTTACCCCCATATGAGGGCAATGCATTACCCACCTCCCCAAAAGGGTAATGATTCACCCCCTCCATCCTCCTCTATGCCGCCCACCCAAGTCTCCCATACCATGTGAAACCTTTATCCTCCTACTCCTAACACTAGTCTCCATGCCATTATTTATCTTTTCTTTCCTCCTTAAACTACCTATTACCCCTTAATCATTACTCTCATTCCAAGCGACCCCTAAAAGTAGAGCATTAATAAAAGTGCGAGTGTCTCTTACATGTTTGAGACTGTTCCCTTTACTTTGTAGTGCATATACAGCTCCTCTTGCGTATTTGCCCCAACAACACTCCTCTTCCAATTTAGTTGAACCATTATCCTTCACAGTTCCGTTTCCTGTTTTAGGCTTCTTAGGGTCCTGGGTTTCATCAACTCTACACCATGGAACCAGAAAAGGGTTTAAACTTAATTGAACCAATATTGACCATCGGCAAGTTACCAAACATAAATAAATAAACAAATAAACATGAAATAGTTTTGAGTTGTAAGAAGACACTCAACCTCTATTTGCTACTCCCTTCGTTAAAAAACTTCCACTTTGCTTTTGACATGCATGTAAAGAGACATTGCTCTATTAGAGTACCTTTTTCTTCTGTCCCAAAGTTGTCACGTCATGCAAATTTCCACACCACCAACTTTCAAATTGATTAATTGGAGAAAGGATAGCATTAGAAATTCACGTGATTTAAGAGTTTATCATTATGACTTAGTTATCCTACAAAGAAAGTGGAAGCTTTTCCGGAGAACATTGATGTGGAAGTTTATTTTAGGACACAGGGAGTACATGATAACAGCATAACATACATACATACATATCCCGAAAGAAAAGCCAAAAGAGAACATTTTGAGGGTAATAATGAACTGGAATATTTGCTCCACTCAGGTAGCTTTCAGCAAATAGCACAAGTGCACAACTTCTATAATACTGTCCCAGTTCTTGGTCCTCACTTCTCAAGCATTGCATGCTGGATAAATGAAAATTAGCTTTTAATTCTGTTTTTTTTTTTCCTTTTCCCTTAGCGTCGAATGTTCCTGTTTAAACTTTGTATGACCTATATTTGCTACATTAAGAGCATAATATATGTTTAACAGTTAAGAGAAGTTTTCAATGTGACAGTACAGAATGGAAATCGTAAGTTTTTTTTTTTTCTTTTTTTTTTTTCAACTCCTTACTGCAGTCTATTCAAATTTCACAGTAAACCAAATTAGACAACCGTGCCCTGATTCCTGTTCCTAATTCTGTATTTCTGGATTTTGTAGGATAAGTTCCTTTTAATGCCATAAAGTGGTTTCCAAAAGCCATCATCTGCAGAGATATCTTATAGAGACAGACATTTAGTCAAACCTAAGAAGGATCTCAGTCCATCATTAGTCTCAAATGCAACCGAAGGAAACTTTTTAAAATAGCTAGAACTAGAAGGCCGTAGTGCAAATCGTAGATAATGTAAGCATAAGGGCTACGATGATTTGCTTGGAAATCGAGGTCATAAAGAAAGGGGCCCCGTGCTCATTGCTAGCTATCTTGGATCATGATTCAATAGGAGTGCCAAATGATAGCTGGTGTGGGTCGATATACAAGACCCGCAAGTTGCTTAAACTGACATATTGTCATGTAGTTCTTTCATAGAGAAGATCACAATTGTAAAGATAAGTGGAGTCATCTTTGGCAGTTGTTATTTTATCACCCAAGGAATGGTTAAGGAGAGCTTAAGGGGTGTGATGATATTACCTTGTCGCCTATTGCAACTCCTTTTCAGGAGCTTGTAACTTTGGAAACTGGTCAACTGTGCTTGGCTTGGAATAATCAATGGATGGGTGACAATGTGGAAATTCCTTATGGAGCGTGCAAGTGATGACAAAGCACTCTTAGAAATCTTCAGGTGGTATGTACGGCAAGTTGTCAATCCACAAAGAAGGTGTTGGCAACACTTCCAACCAAAAAGGTAGCCGGAGTGTTCAAAAAAATTAGCATCAGTACAACCATGCAACCAAGAACTGCGCATGTGGAAAAAAGCCTATGGCAGCCGCAGAGCAAGGAAACATGTGGATGGACTGCAGCTCAAGAGAACATGCACCTCAGTAACTAGTCAATGCACAATGTGGACAGTTTTGTCTTCAGTGGGAGTACTGTGTCACCCAAAGAAAGCATGTTCAAGAACAACTTAGTGGGGTTTGATAGTACTGTCTCTATCACAAATGGTATACCATCCTTTTCTGGAGTCCATGAGCTCTGTACCCCCACAGCTAAGCATGCTTGGCCTGTAGTAGTCCCAGTAGTATGGGTGACCCCCGGGAAAATATTCACGGAGTGTGTGAGTGAAGAAACAGCGTGATGGAAAAGCTGGTGGTGGTATGTATGGCCTAGTGAGACTTGCAGAGTGATGAATCCTAACTTAAAGAATTATGGAAGAAAGAATGCCAAGCATGGCCTACGAACAAGGTGGTGGAACTAAAAAAAGAAAACCAATCACCACCCGGGAGTTGGGAATTATACATAGGGAGTTGATGCCTAAACGTACGTAAACCAACATGAACTTACAACACACATCGGAACAAGAGTCTTGTTGACTTCTAAGTGCCAAAGTGAAATGTTCCAGCTCAAAAGCATGCTAGATGAGAGATAAAGGAATACTGAGAAAAGCTGAAGACAAGGGGATGCACAAATGCAATGCAAAGATATTTAAACACACCAATTGCCAAGGAAGAAGCAATAGGTTGTAAACATAGCTTAAACAAGCGCTCATGAACAAAAGAAGTGAGGATATTGTCAGAAGGACATAGGTTAGATCAATGCACCCAAGGTAGAACATCTTTTCACATATGGGATCCAAAGAAAATGGCAGTAATACTTGGATGTTTAACAAGAATGGACACTTGATATCATGTGCTGGAATCTCTAAAATTTTGAGGAAAGCTGTGATTAACTCTCACCATTCATGAGGTAAAGAAGACGGCAGCAACAACGACAATGGGCACAGGAGGGCACCAAATGATAATCCTACAACGGTTTGGACTTTGGAAAGGCCTAGGAGATGGACTTACTTGGCTCAATAACTTTAGGAGTGAAGGAAGAATGCCTTGCTACCTTGGTTGGATAAAGAAAAAGAGGCATACAATAAGCTGATGAGCTAATCCGTTTTGGTGTCCTTGTAAATCTATTTGGTCGCATCTCGCATGCCATGCCAACTAAAAAGGCTAATTTTAGAATATTTTGACAAAAGCAAGAAACTGCATATGCCTGGCGCGAAAGGCACATAATTATGTCCCAAGGGAGGGCTTGTTAAGGATATCGGATAGAAAGAAGATAGCAAACATTGCAACCATAAAGGATATTTCTTCATGAGGTAATTAGTTTGCTAGCATCATAACGAGGTGACTAGGACTTAGAACTCAAGAGCACATTCTACGTAGCAATTGAATCACATCAAGGCTCTGCTCTGTATCATTCTGTCTGCCCTAATTATAGATGGACAATTTATATGATCACTTGTTTATTCTTACGTATGGTAACGTTATTGTTGAACGAGAAAGTTCATAATTGCTTAGTTCAGGATGTAGGAAGACTTAGGAGGCGAAGGGTTTTAATCTCAATAAACAAAGACTATCGAGAAAAAAAACTGCACCATGGAGACTACATATCGCTAGAAGTGATCCAATTAGATGGATAAATGATAAATAAGTTGAAGAGAGAACGTCACCAACAAATTATAGCAAGATTAGAGGAACTTGAATGACTCGCGTGATTCTTAGAAAACCAAGCTTAAAATAGAAAAAAAATAAAGTTGGCTAACGACTTAGCAATACTTATGGTTCAAAACCTTGACCAGTGAAACCCCTACTGATGAAGTAGATAGGAGTAGTCGACTCCAAGAGAGAATAGCACAGTGGGTCTGCTGACACTATTATAGGGATCAAATCAGAAATGAAGTCGTCCAAGAGAATCAGGGTGAACCCGAGCAAGAGGAGAGATGTATTCGAGCTGCTTCTATCAAGGAACCGCAGACGCAATGCCTCAATGAGATATGTGAAGAATGGACACACTTTACTGTGGAAGAAGATAGGCGAGAACGGAAAGAAGTGAATGGAAATTGTAGATAAATGGAGATATACATATTTTCTTTTTACACTTTCACCAGATCCACGCCACCTACATTCCAGTAAATATGGTTAAATCACGTAGCAGAGATCCTCCTAACCGCTGAACATAAGCAGAGAGGACAATCTTGGAGTACATACTAGTGTAACTAACTTAAATGTAGCAATGCGAATATTTCCACCAGAAGAAGAAACAGGAACCAAACGAACAAGAAAAAAGGTGGATAACCATGAGAATAGCAGGAAGACGGTGAGCTCAGTTTCTTCACCCCCTATTTACCTGAATCTTACTTCTCCAGCAAACTGTGCAGAACGCAATACAACCTGCATAGAGAATTTTGCAATAAAGAGAGTATGAGATGAAGGACTTCATGATGAATGGTATGTCACTAGCATGCACAAAACGTCCACAAGTTCTGCTTCCATTCCATAAAGCTCTATCGATATGGTAAAATAGCCACCAGAAGAATCGAGTCACAGCACCCCTGAGTTTCAAACATAGAAAATCCCGACACAATTTCAGGTTGACGCACTGAGCATCTGTTAGTTTCTGCCAGATTAGAAGTGCAGAAGATCCTAAGTTTTTTTTTTTTTTTTTTTTTTTTTTTTGTGTAGATAAAAGATCCCAAGGTAAACTCTAATTCATCTGAATGAAGACTTCTGCCAGTGTCATTGAGGCTTAGTTTGACCCTACTTCTAACTTCTACTTCTTCACCCAAAATCATTCATTTCTTCCTTAATTCTCCCCACCTGACTCCTTCATCTCCTCACCTCAACTTCTTAAAAGTTTAAATGAGAGCCAAAGGTTGAAGCTCCAATCTCAACTTCAACCTTTAACCCCATTTTATCACATTTTAAGTAACTTCTAACAAGTTGGAGGTGGTAGAGATACACAAGGGAGAAAGATGGGGATGGAGAAAGAAAATGAAGGTTTTTGAAAGAAGTAGTAGACATTGAATGAAGTTGGTCCACATGAAGCTTAAGGTAATATCGAGTCTAGACAGTATTTCGGAAACACTATTCTGGAAGTCGAATACACTAACTTAATCCTAGGTACTAAGTTACTATCATTTTCTCAGCTCTTTCCTTTATCCTCCCAATCTGCAATTCTTTTCTCACAGGGCGACTAGTTTTCTATATGTTCACCCGTTGCTCCTCTGTCCTACTACACCCCTTAGGCCTTCACTATTAGTAGCCAGTACAATAGCAGAAAATGTTGGAGAGAACACAACATGCTCCGGACCCCCAACTCTAGTAAGAAAGGGAAAAGCATACCTCAGGATTCCCAGACGGAACAAACGCAAGAAGAATTCCCAGGTTTATTGTCATAGCCGAAACAGCTCCACCCTGATAAGATGATAACAGACAAAGGTGGCATAAAGCTCATGGCATCCAATGCTGCACTAACTTTCATCTATGTCAAAGCAACAGACATCATTTTGGTAGATGTATACTATGAACAAATGCAAATCATGGAGCTGCTGAGTATTGGACCTTCCACAAACTTGACATTATTGCGAATATGAATAGTTGCAAGTGACTAAAAATAATTAAATTGGCATGAATAGAATGACAAAATAACCATAACAGCTTGCAGAGTATGGAAACGATCCAGCACTGATCAAACCTGATGGTCAATGTGAGCTCCAAGTGGACAAATCCTGTATGGGGAGACAACAACTTTAACTTCCTCAGCACTTCTTCCAGCCATCCCAGCTACCACCTTTTTCAAGTCATGTAGCTGCATTGAAGCATTTAAAGTTCAAACCAGATGATCACAAAGATTCAACACCCCTTACCCCGCAACTTATATCCTACCCCTAGGGGTACAATGAGAATGGTATCCCAAGGTCAGTTAGTTGGACATCAATGACAAATATGTTGGATAATCATGTTCAAATTTCAATGCAAAATCAATTGTACATAATTCACGTACAAATGCTTGATAATAAATGTACAACTGCTAGACAATAGATGTCCAACTCATCTACTTTGGGGGTACCATTCTCTAAGTACCCCTAGGGGTACCATATAAGAACTGCCCCTTACCCACTCAAACAAACTGGCAAAAAACATAAGCGAACCCTCAACATAAGAGATACTAAACATGCACACACACAAGTGTCCAAACATAGTGGTTCTTTTTTTTTTTTTTTTTTTTGAGGGGACATAGTGGTTCTTTTCATGGCTAGAATAAGGGCTTTTTTTTTTGGACATAATGGAAATTACAATGTAATGAGTGTTTTTTAGTTGAGTCCATGGTCTTTGTTAGTTCACGGTGGAGCGTTGGAGATCCCTTAGGTTGCAAGTCTACCTGTAGTAAGGTAATGGTGTTTCCATGGGGTGGAGTTGAACACTGGTGTTTCCTCCATTCCTTGTAATGACATCTTTATGGCACTTGATCTCATGACTTCTACAACTAACCTTACCTATGGCAAGCAACTACCCTAATAGTTATTCAAATCAACCCATTGCATATTATACACCCGTGGCCGTGGGCAATCACCCACTCACAGTTACAGAACCACACAAGTACACTAGAGTTATCACCTTGTGGGGTGATTCTAATGTTGTCAGGGGATGATTGCTAACGTGACGTGTCAACAAGTGCATAGTATGCATAGGGTCTCATATGGAAATGCCACAACATAACATGTGAATATATGACTAAGCTCAAAAACAACAACCCAATATAATCCCCACTCAATCGCAGTAGAATGGGAAGATACAGCAAACCCATGTTAAATATGAATGCCAAATCCCCACCTTTTTCTTTCCTCAAGCAAAAGATGAGCAAAATTTCACTTACCCAACACTACATTTTGCATAAGTCGATCAACACAAACATAAAAGCATGAACCCACATTGCAACTTGAAGATAACGGATCAACAAATTGCGCACATAAATCAAGAAAACACAAACAACCCATTTCCATAAAACGTGAATTACACTCAAAAAGTACATCATAAATCAAAAAACACAGAACTGGGTTCTCACCTCTGATTCAGAAGGCCATGAAACACCACCCATTTTCAGAACTGACAGAACAAAACAAATCAAAATCTAATCTTTTATATTTCTTAAGAGTATTGGCTCTGTTAACCTGAATTGTGACACTTGTTGAGGAGATCACAGGGCAGTTTGGTAAAACCCGGGAAATGGGGTTATGTTATGGAGTCATATATCAGCAAAATGCAAAAGATATGAGATTATTATGAGCTATTATTATGGGAATGTGATTATGGTTCGTTAGTCACTTGTCTAAAGGATATCTGACACTTATGGTGTTATGGTGAGTGATTGTGCCTTATCAACGGTAACAAAGATACGTGCTGATGATTGACATCATGAATGCCACCGTTGGTTGGGGGTCGAGCCAGTTACCCGAACCGAATAACCTAAATCGAATTTTAATTTGATACTCCATCCGTTTCCCATTAATTGTAAAGTTTGACTTTTAGAGTGAAACTTCTCAAAATTTTGACCACTAATTTATAAAAAAAATATAAATATTTGCATGATACAAATACTATTACTAGATTCATTTTGACTAGTATTTTCATAATATCACATTTTTATAATGTTTATATTTATATATTTGATGTTATTAATGGTCAAAGTGTTCTATTGAAGACTGTGATAAGTCAAACTGGATAATTAATGGGGGACAGAGGGAGTATAATAATAACCTGAATTAAAAATGAGTAG
>ONZA01011437.1:4872-19508 GCA_900322205.1 Kewa caespitosa | reverse complement strand
TTTTATCCATTTTTTTTAACTTTGATTTTTATTTTTTAATTTGAAAAGGTGAACTCTTTAGGGTCTTGGCGTTGACCCTTTTCATTATTTGTTGGGAATTTCATGTTTTTCCGTCTTTTTCTGAGAATCATGTAGTGATTGTTAACTTGGTGCACCCAAACTTGCAATTTAAAGTGCAGTATTGGGTAGTTTGTTTTAGGGTTAATCAAGAAATTGATGTGATTTTGCAGTTCAATGTGGTATAATTAATAAGGACGGCTAGAAAATACCTCATTTAAGCAGAAAGATCCGTGCTTGATTTCATGACTTTGCCTCGATTCGAGCTTTAAGCTCAGGAAAGGATGGATTCTGGGCCATATGAGCTTGATTTACCTTGATTTGGTATTTGTTGTAGCTCATCGTTGGTCGGTTTGTCGTATGTCATGTGCTATTGTTGTTGGAAGTTATCCATGTTGTCCCGTCATTGTTTTGTGATAAGAGATTTTACTTCGTAGGTCGTGGGTCGTATCTCGTATGTAAACAACCTTTGGTCTAGTGTCCACTAGTTGGGGTAAGGTTGCATACATCTTGATCTCCAGAAACCCTACTTACCTACCGTGTGATCTCATTAGTGGTGGTTGTTGTCGTTATTGTTGTTGTTGCTTAGAGATTTACTAGCTAGTTGTACACTTTGCTAACTTGCATAACTTGCCATTGGTTAGAATGTGGAGCTTCTCGAACCCCATCTCAAATCTTCGGCTACGAAAGGTCTCTACTGAGCCGAATCTATGCTGCAATGAGTTATCTGATGATGATGCTGGCTCAAGTTCTAGCGAGGAGGAAGGGCTCGAATGTCCGATATGCTGGGAATCGTTCAATATTGTTGAGAATGTGCCGTATGTCTTATGGTGTGGCCATACACTCTGCCAAAATTGCGTCCTTGGGCTTCAATGGGCTGTTTTGAAGTTACCGGCTCAAAAGATCCAACTCCCGTTTTTCGTCTCGTGCCCATGGTGCAACTTGCTATCACTCCGACTGGTCTATAGGGGAAATCTTAGGTTCCCTCGAAAGAACTATTTCATCCTTTGGATGGTTGAGAGCTTGAACGGTGAACGGGCAAAGTCTGGTTTAAGAAGCTCGCTTCTTGAGGGTTCTGCTTCGGCCAGCTGTCACACTCCTAGGAGGCCTCAGTTTAATGCTCCTCGAGGGAGGGTAGGGAGTAACCTTGATGAAAGCCGGGTCACTAACTACATCAATGTAGAGAGGACTCAGTTCTCACTCCATAAGTCCCTTGATTACTTCCTTCATTATGTTGCTAAGTTCCCATTGGTTCTTATTTTCTTGGCGATTATTTTCCTCGTGATACCTGGAAGTGTGACCATCTTGGTACTCTTCTTGCTAGTGACGGTCCTTTTAGCTATACCGTCTTTTCTGGTATTGTATTTTGCATACCCTACTTTGGATTGGTTATTGAGAGAAATCGCCAGCTGATGCTTGTTTGTTTGCTCAATCTGTATTCCAGTCAATTATGTGGGTGTAGTGTGTTGATTCCTGCTCCAGTGTTCGTCATTTTTGTTGTGTCATTGGTGGATTCATGAAGGAGTCGAGATGACTGCTTAAAAGTTCCATACTTTAGCAGTGGATGAATTTGTAATGCATTGATTCTTATTGAAAAGAAGAATTGTAATGATTAATCACATTGATGCTGAAAGTCCCACAATGACCTGTCGACTGTCGTTTGATATCTGCAACTAACATGCCCATCCGTAAAACTTAAACTTCGTTCAATATTGAATTTTGAAGGTCTTTGAACAGTCATTACGTCGAGATTAAATAACATGGTGCAGTTTGAGCTGTCCATGATTATTCTGCTAATTCTGGGATAGTTTAGATCTGCAATATTCAGGAACTGCCAGTTAAGCAGAGCAGAAAGCGGGGACAAAATTTCAAAAGACAGTTACATGAACGTGAACAACAGGGCATCTTTTTCTGTTAGTAACTGATGCATGGCATTTAAGTATTCCATGTTTTGGGCAGAATATCTGGGTGCTCAAGACAGCTAACCAAGGAGAGTATAAAGTAACCATTTGTTCTGCATTTCTCTTCTTACTGGTTTAGTTACTAAAGCAATCGAACTGATGATAAATAACGTCTCGAAACATCATCTTCAGTCACTCGTCGGCGCACAAAAGCTACCGCTTTTTCTCTACGTCGGCAGCGAATGTTGCTAACCTGGTGATACTGAACAAGTGCTCTATTGATTTCATGCCTTTACATTAACTGATTCTCAAACCAATTTATGAATCTATTTACAGTATCACCAAGTGTTGTCAGTTAATCTTTGAATGGAACAGAAAAACAAGAAGACATGATTAAGCTACACATCTTAGACGTTTTCTCCAAGTGCTGGAAAGTTGATATGGTGTTGATCTGTGTCCTTCATGAACAAAGACACATTGGAGGTGGAGGCAGTTCTCCTGTTGCCCGGTATCTACTTGCCTTATCTTTCACTTTCAACTCTTCTTTTCTCAGTTTTTCTTTTGCCTGTTCCCTTGCTCCATCAGCGATTTGTTTTATTTGTTCCATCTCAGTTTGGTATAGCTGCTTAGCTTTCACCTTTCTCTTCTCCAGGTCACTCTGCAATCCTCATGAGCAGACAGTCGTTAAAACTGCTTTGCATAGCACTACGGAAAAGGGAGTTCTAGAAGTCTCAAGGCTAACCTCTTTCATCTCCAATTTGCGTCTCGCTTTCTTCTTCTTCTTCTCCTCCCATTCGAGAATTGTTGCATTCAGTTCCTCATACCTGCATGATAGGCATTAGATCCTTTTTTTGTTTAGTAAGAAGAATAAACCTCATTTGGTTCATCTTTGGAGAATAAGTCCCTTCTATCTATTACTACATGCTAACTTGCTAAGCCACAAAAAGATACTGTTGCAAATTTTACTGTTAATTGCGCAGTTGACTCAAGTTACTTTGCATCTTTGGTTGTGTGGCACTCGCTTTGTCTTGTACCCAATAGAATGATGATTAGAGTGCTTAAATTACATACACTTCTCTTTTATGCCATCCATCGTTGGAGTTTACTAATGTGGCTCGATAATTACTTTTAGAGTTAGTTTCATACTTGCTATCAGTGACTTTAAAAACCTTGTGTGGATAATTTGATACAATTTTAGCTTATTTTCAATTAAGCGGCGGATCATGATGTTTTGAGAGTGGTCAATCAACTTATAGTGAATTGATAAGCTCCCCTTGACATTAAGTTGCTGAGATATAAATCTGCGTGCTCCCACTTTCCAAGCCTTCTCTCCTGTTGAAACTGTATGGGTATACAAATTAACGTCTTTGCAGACCATTTTATGGATCTAAATATACCCTGAGATGCATTATGCTGTTTTTCAAGGGTTGTTAAAGCTAAGCACTGAGGCTTTTGGTTGATTTACAGACAACGACACACTGAAGGCATAGGCAGCTCTCCTGTTGCACGGTACCTATTTGCCTTCTCTTTCGCCTTCATCTCATCGTTTCTTTGTTTCTCTTTTGCCTGTGCCCTTGCTCCATCTGCTATTTGTTTTATCTGTTCCATCTCAATTTGATACTTCTGCATAGCTTTAGCTCTCCTCTTATCAACATCATTCTGCGGTTCTTGTAAGCAGATTAGTGTTAAAATAGCTTTCCGAATTTTATGGCAACTTGAGTCCTGCTTAGGTTCAAAGCTAACCTCTGTCATCTCCAATTTGCGCCTAGCTTTTCTCTTCTTCTTGTCTTCCCATTCTAGAATTGTTGCATTCAACTTCTTGTACCTGCACAGGCATTGAAACTTCACTACTTTTAACCACCTAAAATGGTAGCATTTTTCGCCCGGTACATGTAACGAAGCGACTTAATTTCGTGTCGGCATTTGTTAGGACAAAATGATCAATTGAGGTGTTCGTTTAAAAATCTTTGCAAAAGGTGGTTTCTAACGATGCTTTTCTTTTCCCCCAGTAACTATTAGATCGTATTTGATATGCTTACACCCATCTACCTTTCTCTGATATTAGCCATCTGTTCTCTCTCCCAAGCATCTGCATCCGACTCCTGATCGCTGACTCTTTGAGCCATTTTTGGTGGGACCGCAGGTGGTATGTTAAGTGGTGGTACTGGTGGAGGCGGAATCGGGGATGGTAAACCAGGTTTTGGTGCTGCACTTTCATGTCTCCTTCTTTTGGAGTCTTCCTGTCGTTCACCAAAATCTGGACTCAATGTAACATACGGATTCCTTCTAGGGGGTCTTATTCGTCCTTCACCCTCGAACTTCTCTTCACCAAAACTCTGAGTCTTCTTCACATCTTCTGGCAGCTCATCAGCAAAAGTTAGTCTCTTTCTCGGCATAGTTGGAGTCCTCTGTATGGATGGAACTGGATGGATGGTCTTCTCAGGCACCATTTCATTTGTCTCGGCATTTCCAGCGTCAAAGTTTCCATCTTGTGCTGAATCTTGAGCTTGTTGGCCATCTGACATGATCATATCAAGACTTTTTGATGTGGAAAAACGAAGGAAGAAAAGAGAAACAGAAAACAGGTAAAGGGCACTTACCAGCAGAATTTTTGGGCGTTTCAGCAGGTTCCGTCATTGCAGCTATGGTTTCTGCTATTTTGCTCCTGATTCTTGTCAGTGAGTTTTGGGGTCCTCCTATTCTTCTTTGATCTGAATTTTGATCTGATACCTCCGGATCGAGAGAAGTAATGGCAAATGCAGCTGCTGCAACTGCTGCTGCATACTCAGCTTCATCGCCCAACTCATTGAAACTCATTTTGCGTGAGGACTGCCTCCTGAACCACTTCTGAGGTCTCTTTTCTGCACATATTCACATTACCATAAATCATTATCTCCCATTATCAAATACATGCAAACATAACATTCAGTTGCGTTATTTACCTCCTCTAAAAGATGCAGTTCTCTGTGGCGGTATTGTGCTGCCAAGTTCGCCAAATCTCGACCTAACAAAAGCCGAATCATTAGTTAATAATGGATATCGTATGAGATTCCGTAACTCATAAACATGAGCAGTGCTATTTACCCCCGATAATATGACTACTGTATTACTCAGGATTTCTGGAGGTACCTCACTTGCTTAATCAGACCTTCCATAATACGAACAGTTACCGTTTCCAGCCGTGTAATTTTGAGTGCTCTAGTTTTGAGAAAACATGGTTGATATTGTAAGGTGCAACAAAATCCAAGGCTGTTTATAATTGTAGGTGCTTCCTGTTGGGTTTTTGTTAGGTTGGCAAGCAAAGTTAGAATATTCTTTGCTGAGGAAAAGCTTCTGTTGCTTGTTCAGAGCTTTTAGGATCATCTTCATCTAGAAAAGCAAGTTTCCTTTCTACTCTGTACTGAAACAGTTGAGACAAGGAAAGCTTTCATGGAGGAATATTGGCCAAAACACCTTTGCATGAGATTCTATACCCTTTGCTGTTGACTTCCTTTTGGTACCTTGTTGACGTTTGTTAACTTTCTGTTGTCTTTGAAACAAGGAATACCTTTTTGGCCTGTTGATGCCTGAAGGTTTGTTAATTGTTGGTATAATTACTGATAATACTATTTAGAGTACATAGTTGTTTCTGTTAAGACAGATGGAAAATTCTTTTCTGTTACTTTCTGTTAAGGGTGTTTGGGTTATGTCTGGGGAAGTTGGAACTCTTGCCAAAGACACAAATCATATAAGCCTCAAATTAGTTGTTATCTTAGATCCAACCTTTAAAGTAAGAATTTGATGTCTAATGATCAAATGCCTATTTGGCGTAAACCACATCTACAAGTCCCAGAACAGACTGGTGAAATGCAAATGTAATTTGTAAGGACCACAGTTAAAAATTCAGTAACTTTACACTTAAAAAAATCAAAAATCAAAAATCAAAAATCAAAATAAAAATAAAAATTGACAACTAATATAGAATTCAGGTACAAACCGAAGTTGCAACATAACCAAGTAAAAAAGAACAAGTACATGAATCAAGTTGTTGGTAATGAGTTATGAATTCACCTAGTATGATTTTGTGAATTTGGGTAGGAAATTTGAGCCATGGTGGATATAGTAATGGTTCAAATGATTGTGATGTTGATTCTGTTCCATACATCGTTATAATGGATGCAAGAAAGAATAACAAAACGCCTAAATCAACACACACATTTAACAAGGTTCACCAAATGTTGACTATGTCCACGAACATAAGCAAGACCCCGGTTTGCAAAGCGGCAAACTAGAAGAGTTCATGGCATAATCCTAACAATTGGATTGCAATTAGCTAATGTATCAGGTAGGAAAATAATCACCCTCGTTGTTAATTTCATTTTTCCATTATTGAAATCAGTTGGATTACCTAGCTCACCTTTGTCTTTCTAGTTTTTACTTGATGCGTGAACATCTGTTGGGCAAGCTTTAAAACCCATTCACGATTATTTTTCGTTTGTATATTACACATTCCTTCTCCTATCATAATCATTGAAAGAACTGTAATTACATAACTCGATTTGTAGCATAGAAGAGACTATGACACAAATCCAGGAGAAGGGTGTTTGGGCTATGTGTAGGCAATAGTTCATATGAACAAATTCTTTTTACAAAATTCTCCTTTGTTCTCCTTTTTCCCCCGGTTATGAATGAATGATATATTGCATCGCAGCTTATGACTAAGCTTAAATACAATCTTATTCTAGTCTAGTCTAGTCTAAGAAAGACACCCTTAATGTAGTCGCAAGTCTTGTATGAGATACTCTCATCTATGTACTTGTATGAGGAATATGTATCTTACGTAGAGAACTTTCGATGTAATTTTGGTAGTAAGTTTGCAGGAGCGTCTGCTACAATGGTGTTACATGCTAGGCTTTTCCTCCCTCACCCTGTCCTACCTTACTTGTCATTGAAGATGATGTTCAGATTTACAAAACGGGAAATTGCCAAGAGGGCTTAGGAGTTTGCGACGGAAGACCCGAGATGTTTAACATCAGGAATAAATTTATCTTCTAGGAACCAAAATTACGATTTGCATAAAAAGAGTATGATCACAGTTGCATGCCTCCAAAGTGGAGTTGTAAGTACTTCATTATACAAGCATTACTCAATACACTAACTAGCAGTGGGGCAACTGGTTTGGTCTAGGAACAACTGATCATTGACAGGATCATGCCCAACATTTACATTTAGAAGCAGATCAGAACCAAGTATAGAAATCTGTGAATACGTCCGAAGTATCTGCAGGCACTCCAAATCCTTGTCTGGCACCTTCACCCACGCCCTATTCTCCGGTACACTGAAGACAAAGTCCCCAAACTCGATCCCAATAACGGGCCTCTTCTTCTTTGTCCACCACGAGCTGAAAGTGTTAGGTGGGTAGCAAATGGGGAAGAAGTACGGGGTTGCAGGACCAAGAAAGTGCTCAATCTTGTCCTTCAATGCCGAGAAGGCAAAACTTGTCAGGATTGTCATGCTGGTTCCAGAGTCTATGATGAACCCCTTTTTTCCATCTTCGGACATCTCGAACACAAAAGGCTTTACGTCAATGTATTCTCCGTTCACCTGGTGGGGAAAAATGTTTTCGTATTTCATTAAAGGTCTCATCGTCACATCTTTCATTCTGGAGTGAAATTAGACCAGGCAAAGTGATCAAGTTATGTTCAGATGAGTCTCAGATCTGGTTAGTTTTTATTTCAGTCAATATACGAGTTCTGTCATATAATGCATTTGTGGGAATAACAAATCAGATGAAATATTTGTGTACATGTTGTCTAATGTCTGGTTGTAATCGGGTAGGCTCATTTTCGTCTCAGAGCCTTATTGGATCAAAGCTGACTTCATGGTAGCTAGCTTCCATTTCTTTCGGCTATATCGATATTTAGATTATCATGTTCAGGTTAAGATAAACCGAGTCTGGTTCTGGTTTGTTCGATTCAAGTAGTCTAGTCTCAGTGCAAAGTTGAGAGGTCTAAGTGAAACTAGATGGTGGTTGAAGATTATCAAGTTTTACAAAAATATGTTATATAATTTTGTTGGTTGGAACACTTTTTGCAATACCATTTAAACAGTGTAAATAGAGCATTAGAAACTTTATGGTCACCTGAATGGCTACTACGTCGATGTAGTAGAAGTTGTAGTTGGGGTTTGTCATCATGTCTAGGATTTCGCCTGTTAGACTCGCTTCAGCACCGAACTTGACAAGGCTTGTCTTGGTGAAGTCGTCAGATATGCAGTAGGAGAACTTGGGGTTTTGTGGATACAACTGGGCGGGAAGAGAGTAATCGCTATTGGACGCACCTGTTCATGTCGAGAAGAGCAGTCACATTGTATAATCACTTAGGAGTACTTTTTAAATCTCTAATCATCTCGTTGTCACATAAAATGTATGTACATAGAATCTAATGCAAGATACTAGTATACTATATAAAGATGAAACTCATGTTTTTGTCAAGCACAAATCCAGTAATTGATGTGAAGTACGCACCTATGACACCCATCATTTTGTCACTGTTGTTTGTACTGCAGCCAAAGACGAAATCATGCAAGATTTCCCAGTAGGGCTTGAAGCTGGCTATGTCCGAGCCCATTACCCCATTGGTGTGTGTCTCATCCATATAATCGATTGAAAACTCACAAGGAGTCTTTTTGCCTTGACACTTCTTCATACTTGAGCACTTGGTATTGCACCTAAACTTATCTCCACAGTTGACAGGCTTATACGTTGAGGACTTGGTTTGGTTATAGTACGGGAATTTCCCTTTGCCAGCACGTTCCTCGCACTGAAACCAGACGAGATCACTCCCTGTGTCGAAAATGCCATATAAAAACTGCTCAGGGTCGCCCAGGTACATATCCATCACGTGATAGCTTTGGCCCTTTAGTCCATGGACCTCACCATAGTCGTTGCTATGCACCGCCATTTTTGTCATCAACCATCGCAAGTAGTGACCTCGATCTAGGGTGATATTGTTCGCGGTTAATGAGATGTTGTTGGCCTTTAGTATGTCGCTGTAAAATGGAGAGCGAGGAGAGGTTGGAGGGATCAGTGGTACGGTTAAACCTCGTTGTTCGGTAGGAACATCGCTACTTGCAACTAAAGAGAAGATCATAAAGATGGTTATGACGGCGAAGTTAGGAATGTGAAGCATTTTGAACGTAGGAATAAGTCTCAATGGTCTCATCATCATGAGGTATGTTGATGACACTATACTAAGCAAATGCGTTTTATACTACCATGGAATAGAGAAATATTGAAGAGTTGGTGAAGAGTTATTCACCTAGACTGATTTATGAATTTTGTTATACATATGGGAACGATTCTGATACTCGTTATCGATGCGATTTTGTTCCAGTTTAGATTAGGTTGCATTTGGCTAACATATGTGCCAAATAGGAAAATAATCCTTTTCAATGAATTTGACTAATTTGGAGTAAGGTGTACCGCCGTACATTAGGCCACATATTCTACTCCCTTGTTGTCCTCCCTAAATCGTATTGCTCTTTGCGCCTTCTATACATCAAGAAAACAAAGTCGATAAGCTCCAAATTGGTCATTCCCTATAAGTTTCTTAGAACTTGGTAGATCAAGTGGCACGTATTTCGGACATGGATTAATTCATGATTTACGATTGTATGATAATGGCTCTGTTAGTTGTTTAATTTTTGTGTTTGTAGTCCGTGGGTATTGTTCCATGTTTTGGATTTGATTTGGTTTGGCTAATCTTCGTACCAAATAAGAAACTAATCCCTTGTAATTTTTTTCCTTTTCTATACGAATATATGTTTAGTTTAATTCCAGAAATATAAAATTTCAACGTATTTTTCAATCCAACTACCTACTTCTTCTATTAAGAATTACATTGCTCTATGTAAGATGGATTAAGCTTATAGCTATATAATCAACAGCACAGGGGCTAAAAATAAAAAAAGGAATATTTATCTTCTTGTGTTGCTTGTGCTCTTGTTGAGAGTCGAACTCAAGACCTCCCGCTTACTAAACGGGTGCTCTAACCAACTGAGCTACAAGAGCACTTTGGTCAATGGGTCCTTTTTGGAAATTGGACCGGATGCACTGCTTGTTGGTTAAACACAAGTCAACAATTTTGATTATTGTTGTGTGCCATGGCTCATTGGTCAAATTTTGGGCTTGCCAGTAGCCATGATGTAAATCATTTCACAACAGCTTTTATCACTTCATTGCAATTAGTTATTTTCATCAAACCTTTTAACCATAGATCTAGGTTATGACTGTTATGTTATTTCTGTATGTACATAGCAACTTAAATATAAATAAGCATATTACATATTTCAAACACATAAGGAAGTAATGCGTAAATGCGAGATTTAGATTGAGCTGAAACTCAAGAAGACATCAACTTTGAAACAAATCGTGCAAGAATAACTCCAAGTTACACGCACCTAGCCCAAGTTTGGATCGGATAGGCAACATTCTGCACTAGATTCTCTTGCTCCCAAGTTACAGAGACATCCGTTTAGCACCACATTTTTCATATTGTACTCTAAACATGCTGAAAGGCAGGCCAACGTTTCATCTGAACCAATCAACGACGCATTGCATTGCGAAATAAGAGAAAAATGAGATACATTGTCCAGTAGTACATTATTAGAACTATAGCAGCTATCACAGGAACTTGGCTATCCTCCGTTAACTAATAAACATAGACCATTCTTACACTTTTCACTCTATACCTAGAACAAAGTAAATAAAAACTTTTCATCTACAATTGGGGTCGTGGATAGAATCAAATGCCATACTCGGGGAAAAATTAGCTTTCCTATAAAAGCATTTTGGAATAAATAAAGAATAGGAGCATGTCTGGCTTAAACCAAGAATTCTGTGTCCGACAATTCTAGAACCTTGTGGAGACCTATTGGGTTTACACCCTGCCTGAATGCATTGCCTTCAATGTACCTGCAAAGAAACATACGTAATCGAATTCGTTACTGGTTTCTGATTGATACTATTTTGACCCAGTAGTTCTCCTAGTGTGGGAATGGTTAAGAGTACTCACATTTCTTTGAGGAATGCGTGTTTATAGAAAGCATCGGGAATCCTCCCACTGAATTGATTGTGATCCAAATACCTGAAATACAGCGAGCATGATAAATAATGCAAGGTATATCCACAGGGGTATCTATTGTAAATTCGTATGTCTACAGAAGCTGAAGGTCAAATTAGGATATACACTCTCTTCAATATGAAATATGATTGTGCCATTACAGAGCTCAGGCGATAGAGCTGTGGTTCACTTGTAGGTTTTAAGCCTGAGAAACCTTTTCTAGTCACTAGTGCTAGTAGCCACCTATTTCAATGGCAAAGGTAATGAAACGTTCTCAGTTCATGTACACTTGGGTGCTTTTATTATCGGTTCACAAGCTAGTGATGACCAGGGTACTAAGTGAAACACAATGGCAGCTGACCACCCTCATTTAGTTGAACACCACAGCGGATTTGATCTACCAATGCCCAGTAGAAATAAGTAAAATGAACCCAGCTCATCGGCTCCGGTTGACTGAGGACACGTGGTTCAGTGTAATATATGCATAGAGAAGTGTGAGCTTTTTTCATTCGTTATGCAATTGAATTCCATTGGAGTTGCTAGGAGTTTTCAAGGTTCAGAATATAAAGAATGTTGGCGGGAGACAACTAAATAGTCTACAGAAGGGTTTTAGAGCCAAGTCAATTTGGAGGATTCGGATTCATCTTGGACCAAATTCATTGTCCAAGTCATCACTCTTCAGAATGTCGCCCATAACAAGCAGCTTGCCTACCACATTTAGTTAGAATAAATCCAATGCAGAAGCCAACATTAGGATGTGGCCCGGATGAACTGTCAGTAAGATCTTCATAACTTCATCAGCCAAGCAGATCAAATCTTAGCAATTTTGATCTGCCGGAGAAAGTCCAATTCAAATGGGATTACCTTGATGCATATACCATAAAAAATGTATCAACCACATCTCAACGTATACAGGAGATTACAGATAGAAACTTACAGGTATGTCAATCTAGGAAGACGAGCAAGTGCAGAGGGTATTATCCCAGTCATTTTGTTGTATGACAGATGCCTGACAGAATGCATTAACATGAAATTCATCACATGATTCAAGTGAAGAAGAGACAATGCACATATAAACTCTAACAAAAGGCAATACTTACAAGATCTCCAAGTTGGTCAAATTCGCCAGCTGAGCTGGAATTCCTCCAGTCAGGTAGTTATTATTCAGATAACTAAACGAGATGTCAGTCAAAGGAGTGAGTAGACTTAGATAGCAAACAAAGGAAAGAATCAACATAAATTGTACACCGAGCAACTTACAGGTTACGAAGAGCAGGAAAGCATCCATCAATGCGTATGAGTTCTCTAATTGTACCCACTAAATGATTGTTACCAACATCCCTATAAACAGAGAAATAGAACCATAGTAAATCTTAGTGATTTTCAATGTCACTGCTGACTGAACCAAGTATGAAAGAGAGGGAGGGGGGAAGGAAACAATAGAACAAAGGATCTTACAAATGCCGAAGATTTTGCAGAGTGCCCAATTCTGCAGGAATACGCCCAGTGAAACGGTTTTCATGTAGATATAAATACCTCAATTCAGGGAGATTTGCCAGCTCCCTGGGAATTTCCCCCTTAAAACTGTTGAAGCTCAGATATCTGCAAAGTATAGTTTAATAGCTTCCAGTCAAAGAGAGTTCAAGACAGCAAGCACTAGGGAGCTCAAAAGATGAAAAATGCAAATAGATACTACTCACAGATGAGTCAGACTTTTCAGTTCTCCTATCTCTGGGGGAAGGATATCTTGTAGCTTATTCCATCTCAAGTTCCTGCAAGCACAAACATATAGATGAATTTAGCCAAAATGCTTTCTGTAATGAAACATAGAGCATAAAGCATGCAAGAAACGAGATAATGATCAACCTTCCGGAGGTTCAAAACAAATTTCGGGCGTAATATCTAGCATCCAAGAAAAAGCCTGTTTCACACTATTCGATCCACAGCATTATACTTTGCTTGAATTTCATACTAATATACTATTCGATAATACAACAAGAACCAAGAAAAGGAAATATTGCAGCCAAGCCACTACGAGATAAGAAGGGAAAAAAAAAGCCTCTTTATCACCTTTCACCAAATCCTTTTTCTTTTTCTTTGCATGACATATTTTACCCTCACAATATGCAAGAGAGCAAAAGATCTCGACAAATATGATCATCATCATACACCTTTGACATATGTTATGCTGCCATTGTAAATTTTACGTTAAATTGAAAGGCTCCACCACTTGAAAGAAGGTAAGTGGACCAAGTATAAGTCCAAAAATGCTATAGTCAGAGCTAAAAGAGGAACAATCAATTCTCTCATAACAACTAAAAGGGCCAAGTAAGAGAAAACAAATAACTTCAGAATGTTCTGCACAAAATACACATCCTCATAGGCTAATGTAGTTCTCCTTAAAGTACTTTGTCTCATTCAATCATATATGATTTGTTTCCTAGGATCAGCACAGTAAATGTTCCATCCACTTAAACAATCTGTGGCACTGGGCATGTAATATACATTTTGTGAGCCAGGTGTACAAAAGCATATACTATAGGAACGGCTACCAGAAACTAATATTTTTAACTATAATGGAAATCAACAACATGCAAAAGTTGAAGTCCAACAATGAGGAAATGAACTGAATTTCAATGCACAGATATGTACGATACTGAGTCAAAAGCCAAAAGTACATCAAATATGAATAAAGGATCATACAATATTTTCAGACGCTTCAACCGCCCAATCTGAGGAGGAATCGGCCCCGTCAACTTATTGTTATGAAGATCGCTGTCAAACAAGCATCTTTCAATTAATCAAAGGCTTCAAAATCAGGAAATGTGAATATGGTATGCCAGAGACAACACTTACAGTCTCTGAAGATCTAAAAGGTTAGTTACAGCAATGGGAAAAGGTCCAACGATTGACACAGCATAAACTTCCCTGCAAGTTCAACAAACAAGCAGGACTACTCAGTACTTCCTCTGGCATATCAAACACAATAGAATAATTAGTATAACATGCAAATCCTAATGAAGAAAAGAGCTCGAGAGTGTTGGACTTACAGCTCGGTAACAACTCTATAATCCCCTTGAACGGAGCACTTAACGCCAGACCAAGCAGGCAAATCACCGTCTCCACAAGGATCATCTCCTACCCACGAATAAACAACCCTCCACCCAAGCGACGACTTTATCTCGTTCAACGCTTTCACTGCAAACACAAAATAACCACAACCTCGATCAACAGTCTCCATTAAGTGCACATACACCGCGAGTTTCATCGAGAACACACGCACATCTCCTCATCAAACGACGCCAATCAAAAATCCTCATCTCTCTCTTGCTTTCTTTCTTCTTTTTCCTTTTTTGTTCAATCCACTTCAGAAACGCACTACAAGTCTACAAAGCTGCTATATCTATGTCGAATCCGATTCGAAAGCAAATGCTCATCTTTACAACATGATAAACACATTTGGAGGCTAAACAATCCGGTATCGAAATACATATAGCCAGTTCAATACAAACGCAATAACAAACTGCATAACGCCAAAAAAAAAAAAAAAAAAAAAAAAAAAAAAAAAAAAAAAAAT
>ONZA01011427.1:1824-14471 GCA_900322205.1 Kewa caespitosa | reverse complement strand
AGTTAGGTTTGGGTCAAAGAAATTCAACCCATTTAAATCTGATCCGAATACGAATCCGACCCAACCCGACCTGATTGCCAGGTCTAGAATCACATTAACATCAATTTTAATTGGGTAACTTCTCATATAAAGTAGGGTAACTTCAAAACACAAAGAAAAAGGAAAACTCAAAAGCATAGGACCTGAGGACCACCATATGCTTCCTCCAACACGAGCATACAACTAACTACACACTTCTACCATCAATTCATCAAAAAAGCATCCGACTTTTTCTCTCTCATCAATGGCCGGAGGAGAAGACGAAACTCTAAACCACCACCACGACACGGCGGCGAATGCGGCGACGGAGGCAGAACAAGACGGCGGCTCCGGCGAGGAGATGACGGTGATGGATCTGACGAGTTACCAGCTCCACGACCTCGATTCGGTCGAGTTACCACCGAGTCTTGTCGAGTTAGACCTCACCGCGAACCGGCTCTCGAGGCTCGATCCTCGGATCAGCCACCTCAACCACCTCAAGAAGCTCTCGCTCCGCCAGAACCTCTTCGACGATTCCGGCGTCGAGCTTCTCTCTCGCTCTCACGCCATTTCCGGCCTCGAGGTCAGAAAACCTTAAACTCTTTTCAGTTTAGGTTTTTCGCGTTTGTGATAAAAGATGTATGTGTTTTTGATTGAGTTGAAATTTTTGGTTGTTTTGTGTTCTGATCGTTACGATAGTGATTGAATTACCTGTTTGTAAAAGAAGAGAATGTAACGTGTATCGAGTTATTTATGTATGTGTATGCGGAATTCTTAGGTACGCTTGGTGTATTCGAGACAGACTTTAGAGGTGACTTTTTATGTTTGAAAGTGTTACCTTTTGTCTCGTGGCTGTAGTTGTGGTTTGTTCGGTAGGATAATGATGATTGTTGAATTACTTGTTCGCAAATGGAGAAAATAATGTGGACTAGGCTTTTGAGTTATATGTATGATTGTATCTCCATCATTATATTGTATTGTCTGATTGCATCGCATTGATGTTTCTCTCGTATCTGAAGTAGTGCTACGATCGGGAGGATGGATGATGATCGTTGAAAAAAAAAAAAAAAAAAATGTTCACAAGAAACGAGAAAGAAGCTTAAATTTATTCTAGTCCCCTTGGAAGCAACTTTGAGTTTCTTATTACCGCCTAATAAAAAGCAGATACATTGTGAAGGAAGGTAGAGCTAGAAACTAAAACTTGTAGAAACCAGGCCAAATAAGCCAGTAATGTGGAATAAGAAAAGAATAGGCTTTGGAGTTATTTATATGTGTAAGTTGTATGGAATAAGTTGTTTATGGTTAATGTGTGGAAGAAATGTATCTTTGGTTTGACTTGTGATTGTTTGTGTGTTACGTTGGGTTTATGTCCGTCTCACCTCTGAAGTAGTGCATGGATCGTTTGGGCGATGATTATTGAATTACCTGTCCCGGGAAGTGGAAAATGTAGTTTGAGCAAAAAAAAAAAAAAGGCAGGTTTCGAGTTATATGTGTATGTTATATGGACTAGGTTATGAGCAATTGAGCATGCAACATTGGTTTTGCAGTTAGATGTAAAACTTGGGCTTTTTGGGACTTTCTGGACAACGGAGCTTTACTTGTTTGGAATCAATTTTTTGAAAATCATTTTTTTAGGTGGTCAGTTTTGAGTTGTCAGATTTTGTATTTGAGTTGATTACTAGATGCCGGTAAACTCGCTATTCAAATTTCATGAACCTCACAGCATCTCAACTTGAAAAACTGGAAACTGGCAGGGATACCAAACAGGTTTATTAAGAGTTTTTAGTTTTTAGTTTCTAGTTTGGAGATGTTGTGAGGTCTATGAAATTGTTCAAATTGGTAGCTCAAATTTATGCTCGCCATACTTATAATTGGACAGCAGAATGACTTAGTTGCCAGAAATTGGATTCGAGTTTTAGAGAAATAAAATAAAGACGCACAATTATACCAAACAAGCATGTGCGTCCATGTCATTTTGTAGTAGCACTTGTTTGAGATTTGTGGTAATTTTCATCTCATGCTAATGAGACTAACATTGTCTGCTGCCTATCTGCAGGAGCTGGTACTCAGAGATAACAAACTTATGAAGATACCTGATGTCAGCATATTCAAGAATCTTCTAGTCTTTGATGTTTCTTTTAATGAGATATCATCTCCAAGTGGGCTTTTAAATGTCTCCAACACTCTCAGAGAGCTGTATGTCTCCAAAAATGAAATCACCAAGATAGAGGAAATTCAGCATTTGCACGGCCTACAAATCCTTGAACTTGGGTCCAATAAATTACGGGTTTGTCTTGTAATCCTTAAACGATTGTAGGAGTAATCATCATGAAATTCTGAGTTGCCTAGATCATTTGTATGCATTTGAGAGTACACTGGCATATTTAGATTGAGGATGTTCAAGTCCTGCATATGGTATGCGTGATGAATTGTTTACAAATTGCAATTCCGCCTTGGTTTTAGGTGATGGAGAACCTAGAAACTTTGATCAACTTGCAAGAGTTGTGGCTTGGTAGAAATCGGATTAAAGCTGTCAACCTGTGTGGGTTGAAATGCCTCAAAAAAGTTAGTTTACAGAGCAACCGCTTGACATCTACCAGAGGATTTGAGGTATGCAGTCATTTAGAATTATTGGTAAAGAGCAGTGCGTGCTGGGACCTTTTTTTCTCTCTTTCTTCTGTTATTTATTATAGTTCCGGTAATGGGGCCATAATTGCAGGAATGTGCAGCCCTTGAAGAACTATATCTAAGCCATAATGGCATTTCGAAAATGGAAGGCTTATCAAATTTGGTTAATCTCCGTGTTTTGGATGTGGCGTCAAACAAGCTGACATCAATTGATGATATTGAAAAACTGACAAGGTATGATGCTTATGTTGTAGCAAAACCGCCCATCACATTGTGTCCATCTATTGGTCTGCAGTCCTATGTAAATCTCTCATGTGTTCTTTTTGTCAATTTGCTGTTTTTATCGTGTTCAGGTTGGAAGATCTGTGGCTTAATGATAACCAGATAGCCTCCCTGGAGGGCATGGCTGACGCAGTAGCTGGTTCAAAGGAGAACCTTACAACTCTCTATCTTGAGAATAACCCTTGTGTATGTACTTAACCTTGCTACCATGTTCTCAAACTAGAATCTCAACTCTACGTAGCTCTATTTGATTATTCTACCTGAAGGGCGAAGGCATGACTGGATTGCTGAAATAAGGAAAAAGTGTATGCTGTTTTTTTTTCTTTTTACTTTTCTTTTTTGTTTAAGGGGCCGGGGGTTCAGCTTGTGGTGGGAGATTATTTGGAACCTTTACTGCTTGCCCTTTTTAGAGATTAGTTAGTCAGTTTCTCTAGGTAGAGGTAGTTTCCGTCCTACTGAGAGTAGTCCTGCCATGCCATACTTGCACCTGAGGAACAATCTTCTTCTTTGTGTTCTTTTTAACCTTGCTACCTCTATTGCCCTTTCCGAAGAGAAGTAAGAACAAGTGCTACTAGCCTCAGATAAGGTTAGAACTTAGAATGATTGTTTTTTTGATAAGACAAATATATTTAAAAGGATATTGGTACTGAAACCAGTAAAAATTTGCGAAGGAGAGGACAAGAAGTCCTCAAGCACTAGGTTACAAGGAGCCCCAATTTCTTTGAATATGTGTAATCGAGTAACTCTGAAAAGCCCCACCAGCTTTGGCCCACAAAGATGCCAAGTAAGTTACTCGATCCCAAACGAGGTTTGGGGTCACTCAAGTTCTAGAAAAGATCCTTGCATTCCTCTCAAACCAAATACTCCAGAACACAGCCATAACAGAATTAACGCCTTTTTCCTGCCGAATCCTTTAAAGCACATCCGCAAGAATTCCATAATGGATTTCGGGCATACCCATAGTTCACCGAAAACCCTGAACAACCTGTTAGCTTAAAACTTGGAGGAATTACCATTTGTCTCAACTCTAGTTAGCTGACTGGTTGACATTATATTTGTCTTTCTCATTTACGTGGCATAAATCAGTCCTCTTTACTGAGCCTCTGACGAATGAAGGGTCCGCTTTAAGCAGGGCCCTCAAATGTTTCACTTTCAACCCATCCTCCGAAAAGTTGTTTTGTCCCTTTGAAGAACTTAGCTTTACACCAGCATATTTACTCGTCAGAGATGTTTATTCACCCAGCTGGTTTATTACCTGTCACTCGTCAGTCTTCTGTGTATCTAGTGGCTCTCAGATAAGGATGAGGCATCCCAACCTATTTTCCGAAGTTCTGTGAATTTAGGATCAGTGCTGTAATTCAAAGACATGTGAGTTGGGCACTGTTCGTTTGACTTAAATTCATTCATTTCTGTTCAACTCAGTTAAGAGCTTGTTAGTTGGTGACATTCGACTCCTATATCTGTTTGCGATGATGCATGTGCCATTGGAAATATCTGATACGTGTTACATATGAGCCCAATATTGAAGGGCTTTGATAAGTAAAACAGGGCTAAAGGTCAAACAATGAAAATTCACTTCACCTCAGTTCAGAGATTTGCTGTTGAAAGAAACAGAGCCTTGGAGTGTGGTGTATGACCTAGTCAGTGGTCATCAAACCACCTTTAGTTTCGATGCTGACGTCTGGCTTGTTTTCGTTCGTTTCTTGTCTGAGTGGTTCTGTTGGTTGACCATTGAACAGATCCTCTTTTTGATTGCCTTTCTTGCCTACAAAAGAAAACAGAATGCCAGATGTCGTCCCCAAAGCCACTCCCTTGACCCCATTCAAGGAAATAAAGGAATAAAACATCAAAAGGTGTTGAATGGTTATCCTATGGTGTATTTCAGTTTTAAACAAGTTGGGCATAGAGCTATACTTTGTTGAAGCTTTGCTGTGTGATTTCACTTGTTCTCTTACCTGTGATAAGCCACCTGATGCTGAAATGGAAGGTCATAGAGTTTGGTGCCATGTGACAAGCTTGTTCACCATTTTTGTTTCCATGTGGAGGGAGTTGAACTCATCCTTACGCCCTCCTTGTTTGTGCCACTGGTTTATCCCGCTGATAGTCCAGAGATGCAGTTAATGACGTTAATGACCGATTGACACATGTGAAACATGTTGAGGTTATGTTATTCCGACTCACGGGCTTAAAATGATTAGTTGTACTCTGATATTCAAAAGATTTCCCTTTTTTCTTGATCTTGTGTTAAAGTATTTTATCCTAGTATCCAAGTCTCTGTCATGGAAACTTTTCTTAATTTGAGTCCACTAGTATAGTATTGGGGCGGTCGTGGTCCTCTACTCCTTGTGGAGCATTCGACCATAAATGTGAAATATTAGGACTCTCGAAATAGGAATTTTGATAGTCTATGTCACGATGAGAGGTAATGTGAACTATACATAACTACTGAATAAAGTAGGACGTTTATTTACTCATAGCGGCCATAGCTCAAAGGTTTTCTAGTGTTCCTTGTTACACTATAGCTTTATTTTTTCTGCTTTGTTATATATACATCCTGCTGCATCTTCTCACTTTAACCAGGTTCGGTATTGCTTTTTTTGTTACCTCATCTATATGTTGTTCATCGTATTCTTCAGGCAAAGTCTCCAAACTACACAGCAACTTTGAGACAAATCTTCCCAAATATACAGCAAATCGATTCTCAAGTTTTCGCGTAAATAGGCTTGCTCGCCAAAATGCAGTTTCACCTCAATAAAACTGCACCTTGACGAAGCATGGGGATAAAGCACAAATCAGGCATGGCAGCCGTACCTGAGTAAATATGTTTTAAGGCAAAGAAGCACATCTTCTGCTCTATTTGGTGTCTTTGGTGTCTTCATCTTCTAGGAGGAGCAAATCACTTATCTGTCATTCTTTGTCAAAAGAGTAGCAAATTTTGATCTATGATAACACTCCTGTAATGATGTCGACCCCGCCTTCCAGGCCACGTGCTCGCCAAATATCCGATGATGATGCCTGATGAGAGGATTGTATTTTCATATTACTATTATAATCTTATTTTTCATTTTTACTATTCAGCAAAAGTTTCTAATTTATTGAGCTCTTAAAGAAACTAGCAAGTTGAATATAGATGTTTGTTTCTCAATGTTATCAGAGTATAGAGTTGTATTTCGGATCTTGTCCAAATTTGTTCTGCCTTGGCATCTTTATAAGGGCAACTACAAGTGCCATTTTAATCGTCTAACTGAACCATCAAGGTATTCTCAACATTGACTTTACTGACCCTTTGTGGCCTTCAAAATTTGAAGGAAAGTTGGTGGTGAGATCAATCTGAGGCTGTACCCTGTGTTCATTATGCGATCGTTTGTCTCTCCTCTTAAAATGCGTGTTTTGGCTGTAGAGGCAATTCAAAAGTGAGGCAAGTGAAATTATTCCCATTGGGATTCTCTTTTCAAGCCGTACTTGGGCAAGAGGAGATCTATGTGACGATATGAACAATCTTGCTTTCTGCAATTTTTATATGAGATAGTCCTATGAATAGATTTTCACGATGCATTGTCACACTTTCATTTTTAAAACAGTTTCATATCTTGAGATGAATTGAATAATGCCAACCAAAACACTGTAAGCCACCTCAAAATTGGAAAACATCATCAATTTGTTAGACTTTCTCACAAGACATCCTTTGGCTAATAATTGCCCTGTTCGCCAACGCATTTTAGTAGCTTTTGATAGCTGTTAGCTTTTAAAAGTACCAAAACATTACAAAGTGTTCGGTAAATTAGTGTTTAGGGGTAGAGGTTAGATTTTGAGATAGTAAATCTGAAAGGCTACTAATGTAGCTTTTAAGGTAATTGATAGCTTTTGGAATTGTTTTTGTACAGTTTTATACAATTATCAGCTACCTCAACCGCTAACTTTTACCCGAATAATTTATAATGCTACCGCTAACAACTACTAGAGCACCTCAGTTTCACCATAACAGCTAACAGCTACCTCAAAAACTTAGTTTGCCGAAGAAGGCCAATGTCAATTGCGACTGTTGGACATGGACTTTAATCAATGATATGGAAGTTTCCATTGTGAGTATAACTACAATATCTTATTAAGCAGTATCCTAGTGGGTTTAGGAAAATAGATTATTTTCCTATTTAATTTAGGATAGACTTTTGGAATAAGATATTGTGTAGTTGTATTGTTTCCTAATTCTAGTTGGACTAGGATTTGGAAAGCGTTGGCCTATACAAGGAGGTATAGGGCCAATGCATTAGTGTGTGCTCAAGAACCATGTAGGGTCCCTTTGAGAGGATCTCGGGATTCCTAGGGTGGGTTCAGGTGGACACTAAGTGAGAGATTGCACCTATGTGGGGTGACTACATGTGAGGGCTACATCTCGGGTTGGTGAAGTAAGTTCACCGTTTATGGGAAACACAACTATTGGTCGGGGTAGGTAGCGTAGGTAAGTTCGTGGAGCTTAGAGCCTTGGAACGCTTGTAACCTCTTGATAATAGTGGATGTATTTCGGATCATTCCGTCAGTCCTGTGGTTTTTTCCCGTTTGGGTTTCCACGTAAAAAACCTTTTGTGTCGTTTGTTTGTTGTCGTTGTTTGTATGTTCTTGAACTTGTGCAATTAGTTTCCGCGTGCATTTGACGATATTATCCCCAACAAGTGGCATCAAAGCTATGGTTGATAGTCTCGATTTTGGCGGTAGACTTGATGGTTGACGAAGCATGCCAAAAGACGCCGTTTGTGATGAGCTTGGTGGCAATGCTCGTGTTGGTGCTCTCTTATGTGGGGTAGGTTTTACACCCCGTTGGTTCGGGAGTGCTCTCTAGAGTTGTGGCGTGCTTTTGTGGTTCAAGTTGGCCAAAGGTTCAATTTTTGGGGGTAATATGAAATTCCTATTTGAACAAATTCATTGGAGTCAAGATGCAACGGTCTAGGTACGCGGGTCAAGGTGATGATCTTAATGTGATGCGAGACGACGTCGGAAAATCTTGGGATAGCTCATGGATGGTTCGGGACGACAGGTGTGTGATTACAAGTTCAAGGGAATTGATGGGATTCAGTTCGGAGTACAACGATCGTGGGAGACACGGTAATAGAAGAGGTTTATAACTTTGTCCTCAAAAGTTATGGAGCGAGCGGTTTGATAGTTTTGGCCTCAACAACTATGTATCGAAATCATGGGTTTTGGTTTCGGTGGGAGTTTCGAAATATCAAGGTGAGAGTCCAGGACGTAAAAGTTTGATATTTGTGACGCAACTATAAAATTCGACTACGGTGTGTGTTCGAGAACAATTGTGGGATTGTTCGAACTCGTGGAACAATGGATCGTTGGCACCCTTGACCAAGGTGAGGAACACAGGGCGTTAGTCGTTGTCGGGATGAGGAGATTCGGATACCGCTTGAGAAAATCTATGCGCATAGTGGGCTTTGGAATTGGGTCAAAGTGAATTTTCGAAAGCGGGCACGCCGGTGAAGCTTGGCACACAAGATGTGTGTGGTGAACAGAATAAGACATGGAAGAAGAATGAACTTTCGCTCGGGTGGGAGCGTTGTGAAGCGATCCTTATGAATTCTTGGAGTTGTCTTGTGAGTAAGTTCGACACGCGTTAAATATCGAGGTAGGTAGACCTTGGTGATCTCCACGGCGTGTTGGAGATGTGGATCTTCATGAGTTGAAGATGGGATCGAGATGATTAGTTCTTGGCCTGGATTGATTAGAACCCAGGTGGGAGATTGTTGGACTTGGACTCTAATCAATGATATGGAAGTTTTCATATGTGAGTATAACTACAATATCTTATTAAGTAGTATCTTAGTGGGTTTAGGAAATAGATTATTTTCCTATGTAATTTAGGATAGACTTCTGGAATAAGATATTGTGTAGTTGTATTGTTTCCTAATTCTAGTTGTACTAGGATTTGGAAAGTGTTGGCCTATATAAGGAGATATAGGGCCAATGCATTAGTGTGTGCTCAAGAACTATGTAGGGTCCCTTTGAGAGGACCTCGGGATTTCTAGGGTGGGTTTGGGTGAGACACCGAGTGAGAAATTGCATCTATGTGGGGTAACTATATGTGAGGGTTGTATCTCGGGTTGGTGAAGTGAGTTCACCGTTTATGGCAAACACAACTATTGGTCGAGGTAGGTACCGTAGGTTATCTCGTGGAGCTTGAAGCTTTGGAACGCTTGTAACCTTTTGATAATAGTGGATGTATTTCGGATCGTTCTGTTGGTCCCGTGGTTTTTTTCCGTTTAGGTTTCCACGTAAAAAATCTCGTGTCGTTTGTTTGTTGTCGTTGTTTGTATGTTCTTGAACTTGTGCAATTAGCTTCCGCGTGCGTTTGACGATATCATCCCCAACAGCGATCCATCCAATATTTGTGTGCTCTCGTGCAGTAGACGCTGGGTGAGGGTGCAAGATTTGGATTCACGTCGAGAGTCTGCTTGGATTAAGGCAAGAAAAATCTTTATCTGTTTTCCTTTTCTTCTTTTTTTTTGGGGGGGGGGCAAAAGAGAAGGAACCATTACATACATCATAAGAATCCAAATTACAAAGTCTGGGAAACCAAAACCCATTAGCATCCTCACTAACAAGAGACTTACAATAAACTACTTGATCCAGACTAATTACAGTGGAAACAAAAGTCCTTGGGTTCAACAGTGTCTCTTTGGCCAAACGATCTGCAACCTGATTAGTTTTACGGGGTGCGTGATTGATCTTCACCCGGTTGAACCTATCCATGAGGGCCCTGCACCGTATAATGATATTAGTAACGAGGGACGCCTTAGGGAAGTTGCCGTTGAGGTAGCCCACGGCTAGTGCACAATCTGAGTCAACCAACAAATTAGTCCAATTATTATCAATAGCAATTTGTAATCCTATTCCCAAAGTTCGGCCAGGAGGGACGAGGTGTTTTCTAGCCACTTCAGGATATCCAGAATCCACCTACCCCCATGATCGCGAATAACTCTAGCACAACTCCCACTCAAAAGAGAAGAGATAAAAGCATCATTCGTATTAAGGAAGAGTTAAAAGCACCATCCGTATTAAGGAAACCCGAAATCCACCTAGGAGGGGTGAGGTGTTTCCCAGCCACTTCAGAAAACCCAGAATCCACCTACCCCCATGATCGCAAATAACTCCAGCACAACTCCCACTCAAAAGAGAAGAGTTAAAAGCACCATCCGTATTAAGGAAGAGTTAAGAACACCATCCGTATTAAGTTTAACCCACCCCGGTGGCGGTGGGATCCTTTCTCATGACAAATGAGTAGGAAGATGATAGCACATTTCTTAAGGAGATTCCTCCCAGTAGTGTGGAGACTGGAGAACGTCTTTGTAAACTCTTTTCCAGGCTTTATTTGCCTTTTGAAAAAAAAAATACAAATGGTACAGGTCAAGGTACCGTGATCGTTGTAGCTGCACTTACAAGATTGGTTCAGTAGCATGAAATACACGAAGTCATAGCAACTATTTGCTATCAATCCCAGATATGCATAAATTGAGAATTTCACAACTCCATTGAGCTTTTCAGACCTTCAAGATAATGGCTTTTCGAAAAAGTACATATGATACAGTCAAACTCGAATGCAAAAATGGCATATAGTTCCAACAGCAACATTCAAATTGCTGACAAGAGAGCATCCATCAGCTGCACTATAAAAGGTCGAATGAAGGAGAATTCTGAAAGCACATTAACGTCCCCTCTCAAAGGCAATACGGCTTCTTTTCGAAGCTCCATCATAGCCATCTCTTGAAGACCCAGCACTCGCTTTCATCGTACCTCCGCCCCCGATCTTGTCCATGGCTTTCTTACCAGTCTTCACTTCAGTCAAGAACTGATCCAGACCGAATGGATCAGCCTCCTCAGCAGCTTCTTGCTCAAACTCCACAGGCCTGTCTCTCTTTCCAGCTCTCTCTGAAGTCCCTGTGAACCCCTTGTCAGGTTTAAACCTATCAGTATTCCTGATCTTCTCAAGCTGTTCATCAGCTCCTCCATACACATCATTATCGAGATCCTTCTTAGGCTGGTAGAGAGTTGAAAGTGTAGCTTGAGCAGTGAACAAGCCCTTGTCATATACATTGTACTGATCATCAGTAGCAAACCCAGACTCCAACCCCTTCTCTTGGTTGAACAACCTCTGATCATACATGACCTCCCCTCTTCCAGCTGGGACAGAAGCCATTCCAAGAGCAACCTTCTCACTAATATCACGGTCTCTGTCTCTGGTGATCTTACTCTTCTTCCCCATCGCAGCATCCTTTGCCTCCAACCTCCTCTCTCTCTCCCTCTCCCTTCGTCGTTCCTCACGGATCTTCTCACGCTGCAACCTCTCCTCTCTCTCTCCTCTTGTCTCCCTCGTTTCTCTCTCCTCCCTTGGCTCCCTAGCACCATAATCCGACCTCATGTCATCAGTTTCCATCACATTTCTAGCAGACGGAGCGGGCACAGCCACTGGAGCTGCTGCAACTCCAGATCTCTCTGAACGGGCCTTGGCAGCCAAGGCACGCAGTTCCTGTTCTTTCTTTTCTTTTTCCTTCATTGCCATCTCCTTCTGTACCTTTGATCTCATTGCCACAGCTTCCCTTGCCTTCTGCTCAGCAACGTACAAGGCCTCGGAGAGCTTCGCGAAATTATCATTGATCTGAACCTCTTGAAGCCCTCTTCCATCAGCTGCAAGCCGCTTGTCAAGCGGTATGGTGTAACCCTTAGGGTTCTTCCAGTTTGATATGCATGGTGGGATCTTCCAGTCTTGCTGGTCTTTCACAGTCACAGGACGAGGTGGAGAGTGCATAATTGGCACAGGTGGTGAACCCGAAGCCTTTGGAACCCTCTTGTGCTTAAACTTGGGGGGTTCAAGAGGATCCACTGGCATCTCGACCATTCTGATAATCCTCTCCTTTGCACCAGAATTAAAGGCTGCAGATTGCTGCGATGGCTTATATTTGATGAATTTCGAATCAGAAGATTGTTGGGGAACATTCTTGGGCTGCGCAGCACTCAGCCTAACATTGACAATCTTTTCGAGAGCAGCTTTAGTAGCCTCGGTGGTCTCGTCAATCTCCTTTTGAAGCTCTTCTGATTCTGATTCGGACCCCTCCTCATCCTTTAATATTTTCGGTACAAGATCCCTGTGTTGAGAATAAACAATTTTTGATGCGTTCTCATTCTGCTTAACTACTGCATCAAAAGCCACATTACCCTGACTGTCCACCGTAACAGGTAATATTTTCGAGCCCGGTTTTGAATCTTTCCTTCCCATCCCCAAGGGATATTGGGCCACATGAATCTCAGGGAATGCACCACCATCACCAAACTCCTCAGGCCTACGAGGAACAAATCCCTGCCTTTTCAGATAAGGAGGTATGTTGACTGCTTTTACCACCGATGCTTTTTCGACCTCCTGTGTGCTGAAACGATTCTTGAACCATGGATCACTTGTGTGGTCATAGTGAGTTGCTGCCGACGATTTGGCCGCTGGGAGTAGCTCTTTCAACGCCGCCATAGCTTAACAATATACAGAGAGCTCCAAGGCCACAATCTGCAGGGGGAAAAAAAAAAGAAAAGGAAACAACAGAGTCAATTACCAACACCTCATCGAAGCTCGACAACTTGAATAACTTAACTTTATGCCCAAACACTCGGACTTTTTCCCTTTCTTTTCTTCTCTTTTTTTTTTTGGGGGGGGGGGGGGGGGGGGGGGGGGG
>ONZA01011425.1:14532-25623 GCA_900322205.1 Kewa caespitosa | reverse complement strand
GGACCCTGGGCGGTCGCACCACTTGCCCTTGCCCCAGGGCCGGCCCTGGTTTGAGTTTTGCAGAGGGATGTTGGACGTCAATCACGTCATACGTTTTCTACATTATACCTCAAATCAGAAACACCATAGAGGGGGAAATAGGAAAAGAATTTTTCAAGTGAAGCACCCTTTACAGTATCACCAAATTATAGCGAGGTAGCTTACAATTTAATAATTATACCTTGAATTATGACGAGGTACGTTAAGCAAAATCTTGGTCGCCACAAGTTACGTGGCATTCGTTCTAAAAACAAATATCATCATGAATTTATAGTTATGATTAAAATGCCACATGGAATGTATATTGGTGGTTGCTATGTTTGATAAATAGATGCCATCTCAGCTAGCTTTCAGGGACTAGTATAGTTGTATGTAATCACAAGGTGTAAATTTGACTCTAGTGTAGAAAATTTTGACATGCACTTACATTTGAGTCCAATACGAAGGAGCAAATGTTAATTGAAAAAAAATATTAGTTCAGTTCAGTTGACTAATGTTGGAGATATGTCTAATAACTTTTGGTACTGTCAACTCGTAGATGACAATATGACCACATACTAATTTTGCGTTTTGCCAACTAGTTCCACACACAGCCAATCCATTATTCTACTGTCCTGCGCATCCTAGCAGGAAAGAGCACAAAGCTTTAACGTTAGTGTAGACTGCTCAAACCTCTTATACAACTCATTGTACAACTTCGCATCGCCATACAACTCAGCATAACGTTTCAACCAGGCCAGGGCCAACTGTAAACTCCTATATATAATCTATAAATACAAAATGATTCTCAACTAACTCACAACTAAATGTGTGACTATATAATTATTTACATGTGTTGTTATTAAATAATCCAAATAATCAACAAGCATTATATGCAACAAAGTTTCCTCAAAACAAACTTCTGCTTTCCAGTCACAGAAGCAGTAGTTTTTCTGCTTTCCCACAACGCCCACCATGTTACAACTCAGCAGCAGAAGTATACAGAGACCCTCAGCATACCCGTCCATTTTATCGGAGGCCGAAAACAGTAGATATTCTGACAACTCTAATGCCATAGCCACAGCACGATACACGTTCATATAACATGTCTTTGTGACGAAGAACTCACAGTTTCTTAGGCAAGTTATAAGTTCTTTTGAGAAACTTAGCTGCTACTTCATCATCCCGGTGGCAAAGCACCCGCAGAAGTGTGTTCGGCTCATTCGGGCCCCACTGCCCTGTAGTAGGAGGCAAAGGCAGCCTGGATTTTGCAGAAGCGCCATAGCTCTCTACAGTCGCCTGCCTAAAATGCTCAATCAAGCTCTCGGTATCCATTCTAAGTAAAGGAAGAACAGCCTTTACAGTTCTTGAAAGCTTCTCTATAACTTCGGAAGGCAAGCCATCTCCATTAGACCAAAACAAATCACAAAGGGATTTGAAGTCTTCCTCTATGATAACTGAATCCTGTTGGGTGAAAGCACGGGCCGGGCCCCCAGCAAGCAAGATTAACAAAAACCCGTCGAAGGAAGCTTTCATAACCTCGGTAATGACTCGGGTTCTAACTCGGTCATGCACGGTGGTTGCGATGATTTCCAAGTAATGCTCGAGCTCTTGAAGGAAGGGCTCGATTCTACAAGATGATGTTTCACCTGCATATAAACTGTCCCAAAGGAGGTGACTTAGCTCATAGAAGACAACCTTGTAACCAGCTGCCTCACAAAGCTGTTGGATCCCTTCAAAAGAGGCAGCAATAGACAGCTCAAACTTAAGCCCTAGTTTGTTAATATCGACTTCAGTGGAGCCGGAATTTGTGAGGGACAACATGGTCTTTTTCCCTAAAGCATCTACTCCGGAGCGGATCCGTTGGATTGAGTTTATTCGGACACACAACTGTGATATACCAAAAGAATCGTCCATGTTGGTGCTCCCAACCTGCGATTTCCTCCTCATGGGCATTTGAGACTTCTCCTTCTTCTTGAAGAACTTGGAACCAGCTGAACACCTTGTTAGACCTGGCAAGCTGGGTATGTAAGTATTTCGCGTCCCTGCACGTGAAAAAGGAAATAAAGTTAGCTCAGTGATTGCTAGGAAGATCACAATTTTAAAAGCCGACACTAGGCCTTGTTATTTGAATCTTACCACAGCCAGATTTAGCCTTCATGGTGTAATGTTGAAGGCATCTATCAAGACCTGTCATCAAGTCGGTAACCAAGGTTGGCTGTATAGGTATTGGCAACAGAAAGAACGCCTCCAGAGTTTCATCCATCATACGCAACATTTCAACAACTGAGGGGGCGACTCTCTCCTTGTTCGCTTGCACATTCCACACCTAAGGTACAAAATGACGAAGGTTAGAGTGGTCTCTAGACTAGGATCAGAGACGTTGTCTGCATCACCCTATCTGCCTCAAGTGCAACAAAAGAGAGGGGGAAGAGGGGTAGAGAGAAAGAAGAAAATGGGTACCTCTTGCTGAAGATTTCTGTCAACCCATTCTTTAAGCCGGTCTACTCTTGTCCTAATCCATGATTTCACCAAAGAGGCAATAACAGCTTCGGCTTCGAAAGGAGGCATCTCCCTAATTATTGCCTTCCCACCATCATCACTTTCGACAGCATCTTCCACTGCGATTTGTACAAGTTGCTTTTCCAACTTATCAGCAGCTATCAGCACTTGTATAGCATCGGGTGTCAACTCGTTGATGCGAGCAACAAACTGCTTCAGCTCATTGGCATAACAACCATGAAGAGTGGCCACAGCTACACCTGCTGCAAGAGGGTGCCATCTTTTAAGTATAGGACTGTACATATCCCTCTCAGTAAGTGCCAACTCAGTTACTTCTTGTGCTAGGATTGAAAGAACAGGTATTGCACTCTGCTGGCTCTTAGATGATCGCTTGCTCAACGTGACCTTCTCCATTTTCTGTCTTAACGCACAGAAATCTACCCATAAGTAGGATGCTCTAATATGAAGCAGATATGCAATGAACAGAACATGCTTAATGTATATTTTGTACATATCTTTTAAAACCGATTTGACAGCAAGAGACCTCAAGGGTCCTTTTACTTGGAAGGCGTGTTTTCCTTCCCTTCACAAAATCAGTGGGTTGGGCCATTGGACGGGGAGGACTCCTATTATTTTCCACATAGGGCAACCGGTTTCCCTTTTCTTTGATTATAGTAATAATTGTTATGTTTTCCAGTAGAAGTTGATTTTCCCCTCACTATTACTGTTATCCCAACCATTTTCCTCCCCTATCCAGGGACTGGTTATAAACCTACCACCAAACAAAGAAGTATGGTAATCTATCTTCCCTGAATTTATGAAGATAGAAAACACTTATCCCAACTCGAATGTATAATTTTGAAAGGAAAATGTTCCCGACCCAATGTAAACGAGCCTAAATTCAAGGATAGCCAAATGGTTATTTATGTCAATATAGAGAAACTATTCAGTGCTTCACAACTACGGCCAAGGGAGCAAACAGAATTCAACTTGATAACAATCTAAATGGTTGACGAATGACAGAAAATAAACTATAGGTTAAGGCAATGACAAATCCAAAAACACAGCATCATTGCAAAGCTGGCGCAAATCTATAAAGTATTAACCTGAGCAAAAGCAGTGCGGACAGAAGATCTGATGTAAGTGTCCACTCTCTCACGGGCCACATCTATTTCTTTTCTCTTCCTACGATACTCATGAGAGATATCCTCCACCAATATTTTAGCTGAGGTTGCCGCTATAGATGCAACACTTTGCATCAACTCAATGTTACCGCTGCTAAAAGTGTCATGGTAAGTCAGAAGCCTCTTCTCTGCCCAACCCAACATGACACTCAATGTAGAACTCAAAACCTTACAATAATCTGGATCTTTCACGGACTTGGCATCATTTTCAACTTCTGTTAACAGAGTGCTAGCTGCAAACAATAGGTCATCTTCTATTTGCCCCGTCTCCACATAACGGTAGAACAAAACCCATGAGAAGCAAAGATTATGGAGCGCATCGTTCACCCCAAGAATTGGCCAGGTCTTCTTGATTAGTTCTAGAACCTCATCAACTTCTTCGATAATCGATGTCTCATCATCAACATCAAAACAAGCTTCGAGAAGCTTCTGATAAAGCTGAAGGTTTAGTGGGAATCCGTCTGCCCAATGACATACATTCGGGGTCCCTTCGTCATCAAATGATCTGCAAGCAAGAGATATGACAACAGTCCGCAGAGCCTGCATGGATTCATTGTTACGACCTGTTTCAAGAAGCTTCTCAGATGCTCCTCGAAGAATCTGCTTCAAGCGCTGGGCATTAGGCTCTGACTTATCAAGCGGAACACGAGGGTGAAGGAGGAGCCCAGCTTCAAGTATCTTTAAGTTTCTCTTTTGGAATGATTCAAATTCCTGCTGGTTTGGGAAATCAGAGGACTTGAACTGTTGTAAAAGTTCCAGCGGCAGTACCATCGATTCAACCCGTCTCCCAAGCTGATCAAGTAATCAAAGATGTATTCAGAATTTCAGATATATGTTAGGATAAAGTCCGAACAACCAACCAAAATTCTAGCTTAAAAAAAAAAAAAAGAAACTCCATCACGACAAATTGTGTGCCTTTTGTGACACTAGGGCTGTAACAGAGCCGATAGGCTCAATAAGCCCCCAGGCATGACTCCCTCATAGCACTGTCGTAAGTATAATTACAAAAATAGATCTCAAACCTTAATATCACATAATCAAATGGTGAGCCAGATTTATGCTTAAAATGTGCACTATAACCCAACTGCATTATATTTTTTCATTAATTACGACTATCTTCAATCTATTATATACACACACCCGTCACACATTGAGAAGACAGAAGGAAGAGGAAAAATTTTCCTCAAGGTACCCCAAGGTATTACTAAATAACAGCAAGGTTCAAATAATATCTTCAAGTACCTCTGAAATATACTAACATGAGAGTGTGAGACATCTTTTGACAACATCCCAGTCATTGGAAGCCAACTTCAAACCTGTGTTTACATTGCCTGATCACCCTTTACATGCTTCATAACTCATGCTAACCATGATTAGCACACCAGTTATAACTGTAAACTGGTGTGCAACAGACCTTCGAATTCTCACACACCATACTACCTCATTGTAATTTAAATTCAAAGGTGTGCATATCCAATATATATTAGTATCAAAATCTAGTGTGTCTTGAACCATAAACTCAAGTTGCCTGCTGACAGTTTACCCCAAAAACAGAAAAAAAAAAAAAAGATCGAAGAAGATGAAGAAGTCAATGTACACACGTGCTTATCTCAATTCATCATATAGACCAGAAAAGTCCAAAATAGCAACGGAAACAGAAAAAGTCACTGCCACAAACTTTCGAAATTCCAGAAGTTGAGCTTAACCCAACCATCAAACTTCACATCCAATAAAAACTCATATAAATTCGATTTAAATACCACTACTAACGAGCAAAGTAACACTATTTTGCCCCAAAAAAAAGAACCCCTTTTTATGTGAAAGATAACACATTATGAAGCTGTAACACTTGCACTGTATAACGGCTTAGGCTGTGTTCACTATATATACTTCATATCATTTCAGCTGTGTTCACTATATATACTTCATATCATTTCAGTTTAGTGCAGGTTATTTTAGTCGTAATTTCAACTAGCATTCACTTCAGTTCAACTGAACCCACCCTAATAGTTAAAATTAACACTTTCTTCAAAAAAAACAACATTACCTTTCCGAAAGAATAACACTAGAATTGTCATAACGAATTTACAAGAGACGGACTGCACAAACTTTACAACAACAGGAAAATTCAGCAAATTAAAATGATCAAAAAAAAAAAAAAAAAAAAACACCAAACACACTAGAACATCAAAAATCAGAAATCAACAAAATGATCAAAGATGAGTACTACCAAGTACCAACCTGACCAGCAGCTATTCGGAGCAAAGCCCTACGGACCCTCGAATCGGTCGTCTCGGAAACCCTCATCTGAACCCTGATCATCTCCCCCACCGTCCTCCCCGCCCCTCTCAAATTCGCCTTCGACTTCGACTCCTCGGTCCTTCTCCTCATCCCCAGCGCCCTCTTCACCTTACTCGCCGCCGCTGACGTCAGCGACCTCTGCAGTGACGACGGCTGTGACGTCAGCGTCCTCTCGCCGGAGCTCCTCTTCTCCGACTGCGATACGTAAGTCAACGGCTTTGACCCGCCGGAGCTCCGGCATGCTCCGATCAGGATCTCGTACGCCGTTTCCCGGAGCTCCGGGTCGGAAATTTCACAGCCCAGACGGCCCATCGGGTCCGGCACCCCGCCCGTTTCACTCACCATAATTACTATTATTTTTTTCTGGGCAAAAATAAATCCTTTTTGTTTTCTGGGTTTTTCTGGGGTCGGGTGTTTATGTATTTTCCCAGGAAAAATTGAGGATTTTTGAAGTTTGTTTGTGGTGTTTAATTGGAAAATTGAGGGTCTTTTTTTTTTGGGATTTTGGGAAAGCTATAACAAGTTGTAGTCTTGTAAGAGTGTTTTGTTGTTGTGTATGTAAATTCTTGCAGAAAAAAGAAATTGGGTTTTTAGTGTGGGATTTTGTTGCTCTGTTTTTAGGTTTCTTTTGGGGGGGAAAAGATGGGAAAATTCGATGCTTTAGTTTGAAGAAAGGTGTGATCTTTGATGGCTAAGAAATTGGAGAGTTAAAGGGAAGTTAGGCTTGCTGGTGGTATACAGAGTGTGTGGAAATGTTGAATACTCCTATATGGAAAGCATTAACAAAGGAAAAGAGAAGTTTCGATGATTAGCAGTTGTTGTTGGGAAAGGGCAAAGGGACCACACACTTGCGCGTCTTTGTTACAACCGAAACCAAATGCTGAAAATTATAAAATTGATGGTCTTCGCTACGTCTCCCTGGAATTGAATCATTCCTATGATGATATTGATATGATAGCGTAACCGAAGAGAGATCAACTACTATTTGAATAATTAGATGTATTAATGTTTTAAATTGTATCTCCCGTTAAAAAAATTGCTTTTATAATTAGAGTGGACCCCATCAACCAAAAATAAAAAATTAGAGATGCCAATGGGGCGAGTCCAAATGGGTCTCGCATCATCTCTGCCCCAACTAGGGCAAGAATGGAGTGGGGCTTGGCAGTCGTGGGGTGGAGATGATTTTGAAATTGTGACCCGTTCACAGGTGGTGGTGGGGGGGATAGATATCCACTAGTCTCCGTCCCGCCCCTTTCTAACATGAATCCTTCTCTTTATGTTTCTTTTCGCGGGAGAAGATTCAAGTGTCAGCTCCACCCGCGTTATGCGTAAAAAAAATAATTAAAAACTTGATAAATGCTTAATTTTAATACAATAATACATTTAATAGGATGTGGAGTGAATCAAAGTGGATCTCGTCCCGCTTCCGCCCCAGGTGGTGTGGGGATCGAGGTTGATTTGGTGGATGGTGGGGCGTAGATGATTTTGGAAGTTTGACCCGCCATGATGATGGCGGTAGGGATGGATAATGAATTTTCGTAGGGGGACGGGGGTGGAGGAAGGGTCCTCCGCCCCATCCCCGCCCTATTGTAATCCCCATTTACAATTATATCTATGTAGGAAGAAACAAGTGTTTCGCATGTAAATTCTTTTACGGAATTGTGCTGTAGTGTAAAGTTGGTGATCGAAGAAGTAATCATCGAATAAATTCTGGTAGATACTTTCATGACTTCTTGGGAGCTACGATTTGTTAGTCAATAGCCTCTCAATTTGTGTTACGAATGGAACGAAATTCGATTACACATTACAAAGTTGTTAACCATTGTTTTGAGATGGTGTTATCTGAGTCGGATGAATCCGAATTTGAGGTGTTTAAGTTATTTGAGTTTGAGTTGAAAGACATATTTGTTATATGAAAGTAGATAAGTGAAGAAGATTGCGTAGAGAAAAGAATGACGCTTTAACTTTTCTGTCAAAAAGAGATGTAAAGAGAAGTCATTTTATGGACAAGGCATTCAATTAGTTTAATAATGTTCGGTTCCTTAGTTTGCATGATGGTAATCTTATTTAAGTATCGTAGCATCGAACTAATGATTGGTGGCGTAGCTTATGTGAATTTCAGTTTGCATGTGCAAAGCTTGGAGCAAGAAATGGATGTCGATATTGGAAGCTCAAGAGTGCGGCATATATTGTATTATTTTAGAGCTCCATATACAACAAGTCACAATGAAAGAGATCACAAGGTACTCCAAGTGAATTCATGTAATATAGTGAATGTATGACTTAGTGTATTAGGTTGATGAAGAATAATTCCTTATCAACAGGATACACTAAGTTACAAGAAGGCTTACTAAAACTGACTAAATATTAAACGTGATTTTGAAATTGGGTAAAGTCGGTTTTTGGTGAAAATATCTTTTTTCTCAACTGATTCTATTATAAGTGATTTTGATAATTATTCAGTTGTGTTAAAGATTTGGAAAGTGATATGACTTGGAAACAAGATAAGATTTGGGGAATAGTTTTATGAAAGGAAAATTCTAGTGTTTATTTGGAATAAAACTCCCAATCTTTTGTGTTATATATTGAGACTCTTAGTTTTCATAATCTTCATCCCTCACACCAGAATTTGCTAAGAGTGTGTTTGACAACTTGAATTTGAAAATTTAAATTTCAAAAGAGTAAAAGTTCTTGAAATTTACTATCATGGTGGATTTGAAATCCTACACATGTAGAGAAACAAGTGGAGGGAGAATAATTTTAATTCCCATGGTGAGGGGTGTCATTTGAAATCCTCGAAATTTGTGGCTTTGTAAGAGGCCATGGATTTGGATGAAATCCGCACTTGATATTTTCTTTGTCATCCAAGAATAAATTCATCCCAAATCCATGATTTCAAATTCAAGTTCCCAAACACAACATAAGATTAAACTGAGATATCACGTTAAATTCTAAAGCCTTCGAAATTCACTGTGTTATCCAAAATTCTGCTTGAAGGAATTGTTCCTTGGAGCTGTTCCGTGAGTCTTTGTGTTTGCTAATTTGTGGTAATGCTTTAGGATTTGATTTGTACCTTATTCAGCATTATTGCAGAAAGCATTCTGAGGTAAACCTTGTTCTTTTGAGTCAGGACTTGAGGGAAGTCTTTGGTTGCTTCTATCGGAGTAAATAGAAGGGGTGTCACATGTTCGAGGGGGAACGTGTAGTCGAGTGATTGTGAGAGAGTGAGTCTCTTGTAATCAACGTTTTTAAGGCTCCAAGTAATAAGAGAATAGTGTCAAAATCCCATAGGATCATGGTTTTTTCCTCTTTGAGCCGGAGGTTTTTTCACATAAAAATCGTGTGTTCTTTATTGTTTTTGCTTTAAGTTTCCACATTCTGGTAGAAGGAACAGTTTCTTCAATCAGAACAATTTTTTTGTTATACAAAGTTTGCACGATCTAGGGGTCAAATTCTCTTCAAGTGGTATCAGAGCGGATTCTCCCGAGTAGGTTAATACCTTGAAAGTGATCCGATGGAGCGAAATCTGAACCCAAGGGGCAATCATTCACTCGACCATTGTACTTCAATGGTAAGCACTATAGTTGGTGGAAAATACGCATGCCAATTGGCTCAAAGGCAACGGCTATCAGGTATGGCAAATTGTGTGTGATGGTGACAAAAAGGTAATGACTTTTACTGATAAAGGCCAGAAAGTAGAAAACCCCGAAGCTGAATGGAATTCTAACGACATGGGAATTATTGAAAAGCACTTTAAGGCCGTGTCTCTTTTACAAGGGGCTCTCAGTCTCGATGAGTTTAATAGAGTCGCTACTCTCACTTCGGCTAAAGAAATCTGGGTAGTTTATGTACCGTTCATGAATGAACTAACAAAGTTAAGAAATCTCGAATTACTAGGCTTAGAATTGAATTTAATGATTTTAAAATGTTGCCTGACGAGACCATTGAGTCGATGGATACTCGTCTTACTAACATCATGAATGATTTACTGTCTCTGGGCAGGGTTACTACTAGGGCAAGGAGCTTAACAGACGAATGGCTTCCCAAGCTCGCGGCAATCGAAGAGCATGATAGTGATACCATGACTTATGCCAAATTGATCGGTAATCTGAAGGCCTATGAACCTAACATCCTCAAACATAGGAAGAGTAGTGGCCGAAGAGATTCAAGTATAGCTTTAAGTGCCCAAAAAGACTTGGATGAAGACATCAACGAGTTGGCAAAAAGGCTCTCGGTGGATGAAGATTTCGACATTCTTGTTCGAAAATTTTGTCAACTACCGTGGATCTCCAGATCACATCATTCGGGAGTGCCCACAATGGAAAGTTGAAGGAAAGAAGAATCAAACAAGGAACATGTTCTTCACTTCAACCAAGAATAATCCGGTTAGGGTACTTATTGCCACAGCTAGTACATGGATAATATGGATGATGAAGACGAGGAGGGACAGGAGAAGGAGGCTAACCTAGCCTAGATGGCCCACACTGATTCAGAGGGCGAAGCTACTAAAACCGAGGTAAGTCGTGAGCAACTGAAGGAATAGTTCCTTCGCAGTTCAAAAGTTAAGCTTGTTGACATGATTGAAATTATAATGGATCAACTTGAAGAAGTTTGTGCTGAAAAAAATGCTTATAATGACCTAATTCTAACCCTTAACCATGAGATAACGACTGAGACTCGTGTTAACATTAAATATCAAAGTGAAAATGCTCTCTTAAAGGATGAAATTACGAATCTCAAAAACTCAAGTGATCTTCTTTAAGTCTGAAATTTCTATTAAATCTCAATTAGAAAACGGCTTAAAAGAAGTGATTTTAGAACGTGAAAAGGCTATCCAAGATAATGTACAGTGTGTTGATGACCTTACTAAGAAACTTCATAATGTCAAAAATGAGTTATTGGTTGAAAAAAAGCTCAGTAAGGAGCTTCAACACAAGGTACATAATCTAGAAAAATCACTCACTGACAAAAGGAAAAGTTCCCTCAAAATAGCTCCTTGGTTTGAAAAGATAATTCATAAGAAACGTCAAGGTCTAGGATTTAATTTCCAAAAACAGAGAAAATGGCCTAACAAGAAGTATGTAGA